>JASDQU010099954.1:270347-334980 GCA_032191745.1 Picea mariana
TTTTTGAAGATGACAAAGTGAATTGTACATGTAGGCCCTGAAGATAATTAAAGAAAAGAATTACAAAATAAGAAAGTGTCAGGTCGGCCCTAATGTTAAAAGGAAGTGACATAAATGGTATAAATAAACATCATTATACATTCATTTGATACAAGTCGAATTTCAGAGAGAAGAATAAGTAAAAGAAGGCTGGATTTCAAGGGAGGATGAAGTCTTTTGGTGATGTGTTCTAAGGTATGTTATTTTCAGGTCATCTTACCATTTTTGCTATAACTTTTTTTCTAGAACGATTCAGATGGTGCAATGTCTATGGTATTGCGAAGACATATCAAGGTACCTCTGGTAAAAATTTCAGCTCTTGATTCACTATAATTATGGAGATACACTCTGTGGAATATAGGGTTTGTGACCAATCCTGAAACTAGTCAAAAAACAGGTGTTCTGGGTAAAACAGTCATAACCTTTTCATACAGACTCCAAATGAAGTGGGACCACTTCCATTGGAAAGAGTACAGACTGTAGTTTCTTGTGTACGAGTTGCAGAATCAGATGTTAAATATTGAGCGCAGGGCATGCTGTACAATTTGGGTCTTATGAACATACCAGAATTGAATAAAGTTTTATTATCTCTCATATATTCTTGGGTGGAAGGAAGGGGAAAGGATAGAGAGTTCAAATATCTCTTGATATTGGAGGATTGTATATTCCTATTGGAGGTTTATCCCTCCCTTTACATTTGGAAGCTGTAGCTACCTTTGGAAGTCATTACTCCCCTTGAACAAAAACTATTGATTATTTCTCATATATATTGTGCATGGTGTATTGTGGTGTATTGGTGTAACTCTTATACTATTTTTCATTGCTCATTGGATATAATTGAATGGTTTAAGTATAAGTTGGAAAAGGTTTTTAAATTGTACTTGATACTGATTCACCCCCCTCTCAGTATCAACAAAAACTTGTCTCCTTAGGGTCTTTTTTAGCTGTTTTAAAACATCAATATAAAGGCACTAAAGTTTCCAAATATGAAATTGAAAGTACTTTGAAACAAACTTACTTTTAGCCTTTGAAAATTTAGAAGTGAAAAGATTGCTAAAGTAAAGTTTCTTGAGATAGATCTAGTTTAAAATGATGAAATGAAAAATGAAATCTAGATCTAACTTTCTTTCTTGCTTGCTAACTTAGACAAGTGAATATTTAAAATCATATCTAGATCTAAGAAATAACAAGCAAGTTAGTAACCAAAATAGGATTTAGAAAAAAGGTGAGAAAGGAAATAGAGAATGCCAGATGGAAACCAGTCTTGGGCTATGGAGTCTTCTTGATGTATTGAAGAGGGAAATATTTCCGGTTGAATGGATTTGAAGGTGTTGGAAGCTCAAGCTAGAATCTTCCACTCCTCCAAACTAGAGATCCTACAAACTTAATACAATCTTGCAAAGAAATTGTTAAATAGTGGATGCATCCACTTCCTACACATAAAATATAGAAAACATGAGTGATCTAGGTGGATATCGATGGCCACCCACCTTTTCCAAATGGCTCAAAATAGTTTTCTGGCAATTTTGGCAATTTACTATTTTTAGCAGGTTTTAACTTCCGGGGCCATTTTGAGGGCCCAAATGAAGGTTTTTCAAGATCGAGGTTCTCAATGATAGCCAAAGGCATGATTGAGCCCCCAAAATGAATCTCCTCGATGATACCTTTGCAAGGAGCTATCACACGCCTAATACGAAGATCGTATGCAAAAGTTACGACCCCGGGAAGTTGATGTACTCACTTACCCAAACGAGGCCCACATGACTTTTGGCGCTTCATCTCCTAGGGTTAGGTTTTTGGATGTCTATGGTTTTTGGCATTCCTTCTTATTGTAAAAAGGCCTTCAGATCCTCATTGTAATCATCTTTCTGCGAATGCGAGTAGCCATCACATCTCTTCTCAGAGATAAGATGCCACCATTCTAGCGAGTCTTTCACTCTGTATTTTTACAGTCTCTGTACATTTCTTTCATTAATAGAAATCGTGTATTACTATATATCTGTGTTTATGGTTTCATCTCTGATACATTTATGTTATATTATTGAATAGATATCTCTATGCATTTCTTTATTATATCTCTGATCTCATTTCGTGCCGAAAATAATCCAGATCAATGGTATCAGAGTAGGCTGCTCTTGATCGTTTTTTCAGTGCATGTCCCTGATGAGGTCCGAGTATAGAAAGTTGGGTCTCGAGCTTGTCTCTTTTGAAGACAATTGCTCTCGCACACCCAAGAAACCCTCAATGGCAGAAGAAAAGAAAAACGATGGAGCAAATGATCCTATCAATCTATTGCTTGAGAAAGCTCTCACGTGACAGAGAGATGCAATGATGGAGATTTTTTCCCACATACTTTGATGCTTGCCGATAATAGCAAGCACATCTTCATCAAGCGGCCAATTTGGAGGCACCTCACCTTTCAAGGTACGAGTTAATTTTGATATTCCTATATTTGAAGGATAGATAGATGCAGAAGCCCTAGAAAAATGGTTAACTCTGCTAGAAGGTTATTTCTCTGTTCACAATTTTTTCGACAAAGAAAAGATCACCTTCACACTCCTTAAAGCTCTCCCTCATGTCAAACATTGGTGGGAAACTTATTGGGAGCAAAGTTCCACAGATGAGTCTGGAATATATGGGGCCGATCCCACTTGGGATTTTTTTGTGGATGCAGTAAAGGAACAATATTACCCTGTTGGCAACTATGAGGACCAGTACATGAGATGGACCACACTACGGTAAGAGAGGGGCCAAGCAGTTCCAGAGTTCACAAATACCTTCCATACCTTGTGCACCAAGATGGGTATCAAAGACTCCGAGTGACATTTGGTTCTAAATTACCGTGGGGCTCTACACAGATACATCAAAACTAAAATGGATTTTCTAGACATCTCATCACTTGATGTTTCTTATCGATATGATATTAAAATTGAGCAGAAATTTAAGCACCAGAACAAATGGGAGTTCGGGTCTGCAAATCCGCAACAACCAAAGTATGAAAAAGACGGCCCTAACAAATAGTCTCCTGAAAACCAGTCCAAGACATAGGAAAATAAGGGTCATGAGAAGACAAACAAGGACATAGGAAAATGGTGCAATTTCCACAAAATCCCTTGGCACAACACCGATGAATGTTGCTCAAAACAGTCATTGGTGGCCAAGATCAAAGACAAAGAGTTGAACCCTGATTCAGAATCTGATTCTGAAAATATTGGTAAAGGACAGATCATTGATGCAGACCCCACTGCTATTGTCGCGACCGCAACAATTCAACCAGAAGAACCAATAGATCCTGAAGAGGGGGAGCACCTTTTTCATTGATAGATGTGGGTGAAGGGGACCTCGCTGCATTTTATTGTTGATAGCGGAAGCCAGAAGAACCTCATCTCAGCAGAGGTCGTCAAACAATTGGGATTGTCGACAACACCACACCCACAACCATACAACATTGGGTGGCTTTGCCAAGGACAAGATCTCCATGTCAGCCAACAATGTTGATTATCATACGACATCCAACCCTTCAAGGATGAGGTATTATGTGATGTTTCCCCATTGGATGTCTATGATGTGCTCTTGGGCCAACCATATATGTGGAGACGCCATGCTGTTTATGAGTCTCGACCCCGTAGTGTCATTTTTAATTTGGGGGTTCATCTCTATAGAATACCAGAGGTAGTTACGACTACTGTTCCACCTCAAAAGTGTCACAAGGTAGTATCTCATAGTGCAAAATTTAGCTTCTTCACAATCTGTTCAAAAGGAGAAAAAAAGGACACTGCAACCACTATAGTCTTGCCCCAAGCACCTTCTATCAAACAGAAGCAGGTTGATAACGCTATAGCAAAGTGCAAAGATTCCTTCTGCACATCGTCCTCTCATGTATATTGACTTGTTGAACAACCTCAACCTCAATAGGTTCATGACAGATTTCCACAAATTGAGCAGCGTGACGTCTCCAGCAAGACAAGCAACTCACCAAGATGCAGATTCAACAAACGCTTTTCCCTCTCCCCCGGGAACTCAATGCAATGGAGACCATTTCTTCCTAAGGAGGGAGGATTGATCCAGGTGGATATCGGCGACCACCCACCTTTTCCAAATGGCTCAAAACAATTTTCTAGCAATTTTGGAAATCTACTATTTTTAGCAGGTTTTAACTTCCGGGGCCATTTTGAGGGCCCAAATGAAGGTTTTTTCAAGATTAAGGTTCTCAATGATATCCAAAGGAATTTTTGAGCCCCCAAAATGAATCTCCTCGATGATACCTTTCCAACGAGCTATCACACGCCTAATACAAAGATCGTATGCAAAAGTTATGACCCCGGGATGTTGATGTACTCACTTACCCAAACGGGGCCCACATGACTTTTGGCGCTTCATCTCCTAGGGTTAGGTTTTGGATGTCTAGGGTTTTTGGCATTCCTGCTTATTGTAAAAATGCCTTTAGAGCCTCATTGTAATCATCTTCTTGCGAATGCGAGTAGCCGTCATATCTTTTCTCAGAGATAAGCTGCCACCATTCTAGCGAGTCTTTCACTCTGTATTTTTACAGTCTCTGTACATTTCTTTCATTAATAGAAATCGTGTATTACTGTATATCTGTTTTTATGGTTGCATCTCTAATACATTTATGTTATATTATTGAATATCTACAATATCTCTGTGCATTTCTATATTATATCTCCGATCTCATTTCGTGCTGAAAATAATCCAGATCAATGAGATTAAACCAATAATAACATGAAATCACAGATTCCAATGTGCTATAACAAGATTTAGTAATACAAGTAAGTTTACAAAAATCTTACTAATTGAGGAATAATCAACAAAATGTGAATTGCAAGAAAGACAAATTTACCATACTCAACACATCACCATAAGAGAAGATTATCCACACATTTTCACAACACCACAAGTGGCCTCCAAAGTCTTCAAATCTTTATTCCATAATAGATTCTAAGCCTGTTACAACAAAATAACTATAGGTAGTCCAATCTAATTACAAAGGGAGAACTTAGCTCCATTATATAGCAAAGGGGGAGGAGATCTAAGAGGAGGAGGGTGCACCACTTGTAGAAGGAGGGCACACCACTTGGGAGAGTGTGGGCAGAAAAGGGTAGATTAAGGGATGCCACCTCTCCTCTTTACAAAATAGTTGAAAAGTGTGAAGCCAAGGGGGAAGAGGAAGGTGCGACCTCTCAAGAGGTTGGCATCTCTCTTCAAGAGGGTGCCACCTCTCCTCAAGAGGGGCACACTACCTCTTGGAGATCTCTCTTAAATCAAATAAACTTTAATTAAAAAGCCTCTAAAATCAAACTCTATATCGAAGATTCTTTCCTTTGCTTCCCTTTTGTTGTCACATAGAATTTTAGGATTTATTTAACTAAGAACATGTTTAAACATTTTTTCGACAACTTTGCTAAAATTTATCAAATTCTTATTTGTTGTGTCTTTTTTTGGTTTTGTGAGTAAAATTGACTTTTTAGTGATTAAAATCACTAATTTCATTCACAAAAGTGGGAACTTAGGTAAAACGAGTGCTCTAGGTTAAAAAATGAGCACCCCCAAGGAATATGAATCCCCCTAGCACCACTTTTTTAATACAATTTCAAATTACAATTAAAAAAAATTGTTTTATAGAAAAATAAAAATAAAAATTAATTAATAGAAAAATTAAAAAATCCTAAGGGGGACTTAGAACATTTCCATAAAACTCTAGTAGGATGTTTAGCATGGTAATATACATTAGACACTAGGATTAGATGACCATGCTAAGGCCTAACTATGAGTATATACTCCGGCTTTGGAGAAATTGAGTGAAAATACTTGGAAATTATAAATTGCTTGGACAACAGAATACAATTAACAAGTAAAAAAAAACACTCCAAAGTAACAACTCATGTCTAAGTCTTGGGTGGCTAAAATTTTTACGAAGTTCATCATGCAACATCTCTTATTAAAATTCCTCGCAGGGTATGGAAACGTGGTAAAATTTTAAAAAGGGGCCATAATGGCCGACTAGACTTCTGAACTCTGCATCTTGAACAATTGATTGTTCAATCTTTGGCGGCTCAACTGCAAGTCCATCCTAGTGAAACTTGATGGATAACATGAACAAATTTCATAATCTTCAATGTCACTCATGTGATAAACAAACTCATTCGTAGGCTCCTTAGGATCTTCAACATGGAATTTTCGTTCCTTTTCCCTATGAAGTTTCACAAATGAGTTTTCAGAGGATGGGATGGTGGCATAAGACAAGTCCATTTGAATAGTGCCTCCCATAGTTTCAACCCACTTTCTAGATAAAATAATGCCCCATGTATTTGGCACATCGATAACAAGTACATCCATGGGGAAGGTGATATTTGGATAAGCTTCCAATTTCACTTGAAGATTCAAAATTATTCCATGTGTCTCAACTTCCCTTGAATCCATGGCACATACATTGTGATAATGCCTTGTTACTTTTAGATTCAACATGTTCATGGAATTCTTGGTGATTATATTTGATGAAGCTCTTGAATCACACATGCAATTATGAAGAATAAGTTCATTAATCATCAAAGATACAAAGAAAGGTGGGTGATCTTCCTTTGTCCAATCCATACTATGTAAAATGACACATGCATCGTTATGATATTTCTTAGGCTTATCCAAAACTTTCCCCTATATTTCCCAAGATGTATTTCATTAGATCCCTCTATGGCTTTCAATAAATTGACTTTCTGGGAGGGTATCTTAATGAGTTTTGAAACATGTACCAAAACCTTTGCATTGGATATCCAACTACCCAAATCAACACTCAAATCTGTATCTAGAGGAGTAGAAGCTTTAGGAATGTTCTGACTTGACTTGCTAGCATTATCGTTCCCCTTTCTTTGATAAGTTACTCCTTTATACTTTTCCATTTCTAATATTTGCGATGGTGTAGGATTTTCTCCATATATCCTAGTCACATTTTCAATCTTTAAATAGTCTTTCTTATTACTTGTTTCTTTATTTTAATTCCATATATCTTCAGTGACTTTGTGAGTTTGTTGATAAAGTCATATCTTCTAGAATTTCCAACATAGTTGCTTGTGTCAGGGAGTCCTTTCTCATTCATTTGACAAAATAATGGGCAAGTAGACTCTTCATGAAATTCCTCACAATCTCTACAAAATGGAGGGGCTTCATCATTGACCATATTTGTTGTTTCTAGTTGATTAGGTGGTATCTGAACTTGAGGGGGAACTCTTTTCTTCCACTTCTCATTATTTTTCCTTGGTTGGAATCTATTGGCATTATTTCTTTCCATGGCAATCAATCTGTCTTTCATTGCATTAAGTTGGGAAGCATGGTTAGATTCCATGGATTTGATCATTTATGTTAATTCCTTGATGGGATATGATGAGGAAGACTTAATATTCGATGCTATTTCTTTGTCTTTAGACTCTAACTTATTATAAGTATTACGCCTTGCGAAACTTGGATGGTTATACTTTCCCGATGCTTGCGTATTTTTATCAATATTTGTTGCCATTTCTTGAGCAACTTTGTGGCTGGTGGGTTTTTTATCTCTTATCTGATATCTCATTTCTCCACCAAAGGCCTCAATATAATAAATCAATATGGAATTATCTGGAGGATCGATATCTGTGTGCAATCTTGAAACTAAGTCATTAAGCTTCTTGTTGTATTTTTCCATAGTTTCATTCTCATTTTCCTTTATTGTATTGAGGGTAGCTAATAGGTGACGGTGATCTCTTTTCTTCCCCCATATTTCGGTGAAGGCATCTAACATATCTTTAAGAGTTTTGAACTCATTAGTTGCACAATCTTCATACCAATCATAAACATCTTATTCTAAAGATAAAACAAATAAATTCATTTTAACATCCTCATAATCATGTGCAACACACCATTTATTAATACATCTCATAAAATATTTGAAATGAGTTTTAGCATTTATAGGATCATTCCCTTGAAAACTAGTTAAATTTTCAATAGCTTTTTCTGGTATTGCATGAGGATAATGATTTATTGTTGAAAAATCACAAGGATCATATATATCCATTTCTAAACTAAAATTATTATTACAAAAAATAAAGTGAATATCATAAATGGAATTTAATCCTTAATTATCAAGGATTCTATGAGAAGAGACTCTGGCTAACCTCCTCCTATAAACCTTTTCAGGTTCAAGGATGAAATAAAGCAAGCCTTTTGAATTCATTAGTTTAGAATACATAGTCAAATTGGAATTAAGTGGAGTCTCCAGATGATCGAGTCTATTTATGATAAACAATAAGTATAAAAAAAATAAAGAAAAACAAAAAGGAAAACAAAGGTCGTATTCCGGGAATAGAAAGATTTATCCCTAACAACAGTGAAAAAAATGTTGTCTCTTTTATACACCTTGGGAATGTGGAAGGAATATTCAATCCACTTGCTGTGTCCTTGGGGGAAAGTATCGATTCAAGGTGTTGTCACCTGATCCTTGACTCCTCCGTCTAGGCCAACTCCTAGCGAAGCCAATGGGGGTAGTCCCTAAATAAAATAAACTAAGGCTCAAAACTAAATATAAAAACAATTAGTATTCCAGGATTTTATTGCAATAGGAACAGGATAATCAAATATCAATCTACACTAGTAGCATATATAGTTCATTCACAATAATTTCTTATGAAAAAGATCAAAAGATACTTGCATGAAAGATAACCAAATGGATACAAATACTTGATAGTAAATAACCTTAAGCAAACAAGATACTTCAAGATAAATGGAAATACTTTGAAAATATAAATACTTTAATCAAATGGCTTAAAAGTAAAATAATGAGACTAGTTCCAAATGTTTATATATGTGTAACACTGCTGAGATGAAGATCGTCGTATGAAATTTCCTTGTATATTTTCAATTGAAGTTGATTAATGTTTATATGAAAGTGACTTGTGCAATGTGTGCAAGGTGTTACTGAAAATTAAAGATATTCTAGATGTGACCTCTAAGAGGCTATTCCTTATAATGGAGGTTGATCTCATTGAATATCCAACAGGGAGAGCATCCCTCTGATTTTGTATACAAGCTCGAGAGAATGTGAGAGATCCAATGAGGAGAACCTAGATCTCAAAGTTCCCCTCGGATTTCTTACACAAAACCTCTTGTGTTTCTAAACAATCAATAGAGTCTTAAATATTTCCCTAAATTAAACTAGATCCACACTGACCAACCCTGGTTCTGATGAGTTCCTGAGGTCGAGCTAGGCTCACAAGGGTTTAGAGCATACATCGGGGAGCTGAGGGTATGGGTTTATTCACCAAAATGAAATTGAAATAAAATAAATGATTTTCCTAATTAAACTAAATCCACACTGTCCAACCTCTTTTCTATGTAAATATTACTTATTGGCACTGGGGGGATTTCTTTATTTTCCAAATTAAAATGCAGAAATTGAAATTGCAAAAATGAAAGCTAATCTAGCAATTAAAAATTTACTTTCCCAAAATGAAATCTAAACTAATTTTGAACTAAGAAATTGAAATTTAAACTAAGCTTGAGGTGCTTGTGATAAAGTTTTATGATAAATTTTATCTTTCCTTAGGTGATGATTGCAAAATTGAAAATCAAACAAGCACACCACAAGACACAAATTCCCTTGAGGGGACAAAAAATTAGGCGCTAGGTAGCCCACTCTTTTATTGCTTCGGTTACAATGATCTATTTTTTGGGAGGATTGCGATCCTTATAAATGAGGGATCAACAAGTTTTACAAGTTTTTGAAAGGTTTATTTAGGTACAAGTTACTTCTGGGGTCCCAGAAGCTCCAATTACGCCAAATTTGGGATTGGAGTTTCCTCTTGTTTTTTTGCAAACATGCACAAAAAAGCAAGCAAACAATGAAAAAATATGCCCAAAAACACTTTAAGAGTGTCTTTGGATGTTAGTATAAAAACCCCAATTTTTTTTTTAAGTTAAATCTATGAAAACTAGCAAAAATGAACTAAGGAAAACAAGCTAGAAAGCTTGCTTCCTTAAGGTCTTTGACGCTTTTAAAGAGAAACAAATTAGAAGCAATTATAACTTCTAAATATAAAATGAATCCATAGTCTAAATGTTCTACAAAATGAAGGTTCTCCGATGATTTTTTCTGGGGACATTTGCTAGAAATCCGAGAGAAAATTGTTAGATCTGCAGATTTGAGTGATTATTTCTATATAATTCGAGTGCCTCGGGGGTTTTTCAGCATGCTAAATCCATTTATGCATTCAAAATTGGATTTTAAACAACAAAAAATAGTGATTTCATATAGATTTATTTCGCCGGATTCCAACAAAAAAAACCATTTTGTAGAATAGCTAGACAACACCGAAAACTAAGCATAATGTAAAAGATTTCCTTTCAAGATTTTAGATTTTACTAGAATTGAACTTGCAAAAAAGAGACTTTCCTATGCTACATCTTTATTATAAATATTAAATTTTAGAAACTATGCTAAGATCTAAACATATGTTTCTACAAATAAGATATACTTATAAATTTAACTTGCAATGTGATAGATCTAAAATGTATTAGAAATTCACCATAAGAAAATATGAAATTTTGAGAGAGAAAGAGAGAGAGATAGAAAGTGCTTGATCCCTTGGATAAATTTGGGAAATGGGGTCTCCTCTTTGGTGGAAAACTGAGGGACTATGTTGTTCACCACAATATTGAAGGAAGGAGGATGCTAACATTCTCAACCTGTCCTTCAAGTGAGATATCCTGCAAAACTTAAAGACTTCTTGCAAAAGATGGTTAAAAATATTGGTGTCACATAATATAGGAGCATGAAAGCATGAATATTATACTAAATAAACATGAAATTCAAACTATATAACATACATGAATCAATGGGATTATCAAGAAAACAAACTTTTCAATTCTTATCCTATTGGGAGATAGTTCCCCTTCCAAGGCCAAAATTTAACAATTAAATGCAAAAAACTCAATAAGAAAGCATATACCTCATACAAATTTGAACATAGAAGATCCACACAACAATGATTTAAACCATGTAGTATCGTCCAAAGCCTTTTATTCCAATGAGAAATATGGATTACAATACAATCAACATGAACTTTCACCAAAGCTCTAACTAGCTATGACAATGGCTGAATGCTTGTATAAATAGGGAGAGGGGTGCACTTCCCAAGTAAGGAGGGTACACCAATTGGAGAGAAAAGGCTTGCTAAGTATGATAGGTGGGGTTTCCACCTCTCTCCCAACTCCACTTAGCCAACAGATGTGAGATATGAAGGGAGGAGAGGGCACCACCTCTCAATAAGTGGGAAACCCTCTCTTGGAATGCGCCACCTCTCCTCAAGAGGGGCGCACTTCCTCTTGGTAGAAGCTCCCAAATCAATAAAAAACAAGCTCAAATCACCCAATAACCTTCCAAATTTGCCAACAAGTCTTGGTTAACTCAAATAAAGGTAGAGTCAACTCAAAACATGTCCCAGACATGTTTCCCAAAAAGTAGGTTCACTGATATTTATGATTTTTTATCTCTTTTATTGACTTTTGTGAGAAAAATTATTTTTTAAGTGATTAAAATAAATAATTTTACTCACAAAAGTGGGTTCTTAGGTAAAGTGGGTATTATTAGTCCAAAAATGAATACCCCCAAGGTGTATAATTCCTCATAGTACCACTTTTTTAACATATGACTAAATTACAATTAAAATATCTCGTTTTACGAAAAAAAAATTTATTGTTAAAAACATTAAAAAAAACGTAGGGGGACTGAGCGCAATTTCCATATGACTCAATATTGATGACCTAGAATGGTAATATAAACATTTAGACACTAGACTTAGATTTTCCAAGCTAAGTCCTAACCATGAGTACACACTCTAGCTTTGGAGGTAGTGAGTGAAAAAACTTAGAAATTATAACTCGCCTAAAATGAATTTTAGAAAATAAATAATTAACAAGTGAAAAAAAACACTCTAGAGTATGTGTTCATGATCAAGTCTTAGGAGACTAAGCCTTTTACTAAATAATCATGTCAGTTTCATCTTATTACAATTTCCCCTTAGGGGATGGAAATGCAAAAAAGTGGTCATATTTGACTGGCTGGACTTCTGAACTCTGGTTTCAAACATGTGATTGTTCGATCTTCAGTGGCTCAATTGCAAGTCCATTCTAGTGAAACTTGGTGGATAAAATGCCACACCACTCATATAACTCACAAATAAACAATATTTCATATGGACCAAAGAATCTCATAAGATATTTGATCACATAAAGGAAGTGATGAGCACCTGCCTAGTTTTATCACTTCCTGACTTCACTCGGCCCTTTGTACTTTAGTGTGATGCATTCGGTGAAGGGATAGGAGAAGTTTCTATGCACCGGAGGCATCCGATTGGATATAAGAGTAGGAATCTCTCAGAGAGGGAGAAACTTTATTCCATCTATGACAAAGAGATTCTCACTATCATGCATGCCTTGGTGAAGTTTCGACAATATTTGGTAGGTGGGAAATTTGTGGTTACAATAGACCATAACAATTTGAGACACTTCATCGGGAAAAAGAACTTGAATGAAAGGCATCCGAAATGGGTTATAAAATTGAAGGCCTATGAATTTGACATCGAATATGTCAAATGGAAGAAAACTGAAGTAGTCGTTGCTCTTTCCAGACAACCAAAGATGTGTTCTCTCACATAGATTTCAGTTGATTGGAAATCACATCTAGTGGTGGAATATTACAAGAACAAGTTTTCTTGTGAAGTGATGGACCACAATGTTCCACATTAGTTTTAGAACAAAATGAAGGCAGAGATATTACAAGGAAATACACAGAGATATTGCAAGAGATCCAAAAATATAAAATATATATATCAGACATACAACAAGAGGCACTGATATACAATAATACACAATTTCTATTAATCAACTAAATGTACAAAACTATAAAAATATAGGGTGAATGAACTCACTAGAATGGTGGAAGCTTATCTCTGAGAAGATATGTGAGGGATACACTCATTCATGTGAAGAGTATGATATTCAAAATGAGGCTCTAAATACCTTTTTAAAATAAAGAAAATCCAAAACCCTAACCACGAAAGATGAAAAGCCAAAATGTTTGTGGTCCCCAATGGGGGTAGTTGATATGTCAACTTCCCGTGGGCGTAACTTTTGCATAGGATCTCCATTTTGGGGAATTCAATACCTTGTCGGAAAGGTCTATCTGAGAAGTACAAATTTCTTTGTGGGTCAGGACATGTCATTTTCAACCCTTGGCCCACAAAAATTCTAAAACAACGTCTTTTAGGGCCTCAAGATGACCTCAAAAGTTTGGGACTCGAAAAACTGAAAAACACTGCCAAAATGGAAAAATCTATTTTGATCCATCAGAATAGGTGGGTGGCCACTGATATCCATATGGATCAATCCTCCCTCCTTAGGAGGAAATGGTCTCCATTGCGTTGAGTTCCTGTGGGAGTTGGGGAAGCATTTGTTGAATCTGAACCTTGGTGAGTTGCTTGCCTTGCTGGAGACGTTGCGTTGGTTGGCTTGTGGAAGGATGTCACAAACCTAATGTTGGAGGGATAATACCTTTTTAACTAGTCTTATTTCATTAGATGACGATGTGAAAAAGGAATCTTTGTGCTTTTCTTCAATCTTGTCGACCTACTTACGCTAGATTGAAGGGGCTTGGACCGAGGTTGTAGTGGTCATAGTGTCCTTTTGTTCACCTTCTTCCTGATTATCATAAAGGAGATAAATTTTTTCATATGAGATACAACTTTTCTATACTTTTTTGTCGAAACAATAGTCAGAAATACCTTTGGTATCTTGTAGAGGTGATCCCCTAGAGTAACAATGGAACTACAGGGTCAAGACTCATAAAAAAAATGGTGCTTCCACATATATGGATGGCCCAAAAAAAAATCAAAGACATCCAGCTGGGAAACATCACACAATACCTCATCCTTGAAGGGATTGATTCCATAGGACATGCGACACTATTGGCTGACATGAATATCTTGACCCTGGCAAAGACACCCGATGTTGTATGGTTGCGAGTATGGTTTTGTTAGCAATTCCAACTATTTGATGACCTATGCTAATATGAGGTTCTTTTGGATTTCGTTATCAACAATTAAATGAAACAAGTTTCCCTTTACCCACATATGTGAATGGAAGAGGCACTCCACCTCTTCAGGATATGTTGGCTCTTTGGGTTGGATTGTTGTGGTTGTGACAATGGCAGTGGAGTCTGTGACCATGATTTGTCTCCATCCATTATTTTTCAAATCAAATTCTAAATCAGGGTTGAACTCTTTTTATTTGATCTCGACCGCCAATGACTATTTTGAGCGACATTCATTGATGTTGTGTTAGGGGATTTTGTGGAAATCACACCGCTTTCTAGTGTCATTCTTTGTCTTTCCCTTACCCTTCTTTTCTGGTGGCTTGGACTAGTTTTCAGAAGGTTGTTTGTTAGGGCCTTCCTTATAATACTTTGGTTGTTGTGTATTTGTAGACCCGAACTCCCTTTTGTTATGGTTCTTAAATTTCTGCTCGATTTTGATAGCATATCGATAAACATCTCCAAAGGATGAGATGTCCAGAAACTCCATTTTGGTTTGGATGTACATGTGTAGAGCGCCATGGTATTTTAGAACTAGATGTTGCTCGTAGTCTTTGATACCCAGCTTGGTGTGCAAGGTATGTGTTATAACAGATATTATCAATCAGAGGCCACAGGTAATAGACACAGAAGATGAGGTTGGAATAGGTACAGAAAGCACCTCCTTCTCTATTAACAGATTGTCCTGTAGCCCAAAGGAGCTGGGAGCTGATCAATTAATAAGGTTTTGGTGAAGGAATGGCAACGAAAATCATCCTGACTCGTCACAGCCAGCCGGAAAAGAAAACGATCAGCTGCTATGCTAATGTGGTCCTTCAATGTCTAACATACACAAGACCTCTTGCAACCTATCTACTTCATGGATTCCATTCAGAAGAATGTCAGAGGAAAGACTGGTGCTGCATGTGTGAGCTTGAGCACCTTATTTCAAAGATAGAGTATTTGGGAGTGAAGCGTCAACAGATGAGGTGTATGAGGAAGGGGCAAAGGAGGTGGCTCTCTCGTCTCTCAGCGGTCTCAATGCAACAATATTTGCATATGGACAGACCAACAGTGGAAATACATATACAATGAACAGTATCGCAGATTGTGCCGTGATGGACATTTACAAGTATATAGACAAGCACTCGGAACGAGTATTTGTCTTGAAGTTTTCTGCAATGGAAATTTATAACGAAGTGGTGAAGGATCTCCTCTCTTCTTCTGACAACAGTAGCCCTCTTCGGATTCTCGACGATCTAGAGAGGGGGACAGTTGTGGAGAAATTGGTTGAAGAAATAGTGCAGGACAAAGATCATTTGCGAAGGCTTTTGAGTATATGTGAAGCTCATAAATAGGTTGGGGAGACTTCGCTGAATGAAGAAAGTTCCAGATCTCATCAAATTGTGAGATTGACAATTGAGAGCTCCATTCGAGAAACATGACAAGAAGACAACACCTCGAGCTCTTTAGTTGCGAGTTTGGGAGTGAGCGCGCATCTCAATCTCTTTCAGTAGAAGTTAGATTGAAGGAAGGTTGCCATATTAATCGCAACTTGCTTACCCTGGGCACTGTAATTAGGAAGCTCAGTGGAAACAATAAGACCAAGAATGGTCACATTCCATACAAAGATTCTAAGCTCACTCGAATTCTTCAACATGCATTGGGAGGCAATGCAAGGACAACAATGATATGTACATTGAGTCCTGCAAGGAGCCATGTTGAACAGTCACGGAATACTCTCTTCTTTGCTAGTTGTGCAAAGGAAGTTGTGACTAGTGCACATGTCAATATAGTTATGTCAGACAAGGCATTATTGAAGCACTTGCAAAAAGAAGTGGCCAGGCTTGAGAGTGAATTACGAGCTCCTGGGTTCTCTGCTCCCTCTCACCACATTGAGACTTTGTTGAAGGAGAAAGACCTCCAGATTCAAAAGATGGGCCAAGAGATCAAGAAGCTATCTCAACAAAGAGATGTTGCGCAAAGCCAATTTGAGGACTTGCTTCGGAGCATTGCAAGCAGCCAAGGGTCAAGAAGATGGGACTCAGTTAATCCCAGTCACACTCTTGCTCAGAAAATAAACTCTTATGAAGATGAATTCCCAGCATCAGATGTATCCAGCACAGGGCATGAATTGGGTTCAAATTACTTGCAATTTCCTAAACTTCATAGCCCTGACAACGGAAGAGGAAATCAGACAAGCAGTGAAAATACTTATCAGCAAAGTCTTCAAAAACATCAGGAAGAAGCTCTTTTACAGTCAGTAGAATTTCAACTATCCTCAGCCTCCACACCCGAGAAGCACCCTGTTAGGGAGTCTGCCTCAAATCCCCTACTGTTGGTTCAAGAAATTAGAAAGTTGGAGTATCTGCAGGAAGAGCTTGGTAAGGATGCTAGTAGAGCATTGGTGTCCCTTCGGAAAGAAGTCCAGTGCCTTGATATTTCTCAATCAGGTACACCCAAGGATGATACAACATCTACTATGACAGAGCTTAGAGGAGAAATTCGAGCCTTGCGTTCAAAGGAAGAAAATTCAAGCCCAGAAGAGCAAACTGCTTCGAGAAGCCTAGTATATACAACACTCATGGAAGAGATTTCAAGACTGAATGGCTCAGGGGATCTCCACAAATTAACTGATACAGATGCAACAATTACTGCATTGGAAGAGCAACTTCAGAATGTGCAACAGTCCATTGAAAATCTTGTCCTCCCTATTCCCAATGAAGTTAGATTATCGGATTTCAGTAGATTTCCACAACTAACAAGGAGCAGAAGTTGTATAGCTGAAATAATGACTAGCCCTCCGTCCTCTCCCTCTTATTGGGTGACAGATAATTTTGAGCACAATGAAAATACTCCACCAGAAACAACTGGTTGGAAGAGACCTGGGAGCTTGAGGAAGAGTCTTTTTCATAAAAACGAGGGTAAAGAAGGCAATGCGTTAACTAGAGACAAAACTGAAATGCTTGAATGAAGTGCTTCTTTTGACATAAAATTGTTAAGAATATGTTCAAGATCGCTGCTGAAAAGAATATTAATAATATTCGCTCTTATGTCACCGAGCTCAAAGAGCGTATGGCTAAGCTTCAATACCAGAAGCAACTTCTTGTTTTCCAGGTGATGGAACTGGAGACAAATGGGCATGTTCAAGATGATAGAAAGGTCGATGATGTAACTCTCAACCAATCATCCAAACTTGTACAATCACCTTCTCACTGGCCTTTGGAATTTGAGAAACAAAGGATGCAGATAATTGAACTCTAGGGCACCTGCTATGTCTCTTTAGTTCACAAAACCCATTTTTTCCTACTATTCAAAGGCAATCCTTCATATGAAATATACATGGAGGTAGAACTAAATAGGCTGTCATTCCTTCATAAGAGTTTTTCTCACGGGGCTGGTAATAGCCCTGCCCATGATGATGATCAAACCACTACTCTGGCTTATAGTATTCAAGCCTTGAGGCGCGAAAGAGAAATACTGGCAGGGTAGATGCAAAGGAAATTAACGGCTGCTGAGAAAGAGACTCTATTTGAGAAATGGGGTGTTTCCCGGGACACAAAGCAGAGGAAATTGCAGTTGGCTCAGAGATTATGGACAGATACCAAAGATTTGGCCCAAATTACAGACAGAAGCCACCTAGAATTTCTATGAGGTTATGCTATAGGCGGAAAAAAAAGGAATTGGTTGTTTAAGCCACACCTTGCACCAAATGTTATGACTCAAACAAGATCCAAAAGCAAGATCCACGTAAAGACCCGAAATGCACCATCTGTCTGAGCATAGACAGTGCTATGTATAATGGATGCCTTTTCCAAAATTAGTCGAACTGTAACCTCTCCGAAATGCCAGTCTTTGCAGGGAAGCCATCGAGTACATTCCTGAGTCTGACTTATGGAAAGCTATTCCAAAAGTGCCAACAAGGAGATCCGGTTGCTTGGGTGCTGCCGTGGATGGAATTTTATTTAGTTGATTAACCAGGGAGTACCAGTGATGACACACGACATTAAAATCAAATCATACAAAGGATCATAGATACCCCACTTGTCAAAACAATTAGAAATGGTTCAAGAGCTGGAAGATGCACCTAACAGTCGCATAATTCCATGAAGGCGAACCATTTCGTATTCCTCTAAACAAAAGAGTTTTATTTTTTCTTTTAAAAAGACTGAGGGATGTAACAGAAAAGGGAGGCGCGGGGGCGCTGGGGAATAAACCTCTTGTGAAGAGGGGTTCCTGGGTATGCTGAGTTAATTTGTAAATCCGAATTGGAGTAATATAGATGATGTATTATTGAGACTATGAGATTCATCATGGTCGATTATTTTAGCATGTTCTTTCTTATTTCAGCTGTGTTAAATCTGTTTGGAATTCATTTTATATGCTCTTTACCCACAGTTGAATTGTTGTCATTATCATATTGTTTATTTCTTCCTTATTCTGTCACAACTGTGTACAAGTTTGTTTTCCTGTATCTTCGTTTCATTTCATCTTCCTAACTGATGTGCTTCATTATACTTTAGTACGACCACTACTATAGCGAATGAATTTTGGTTTTCTGTAATTGTTTACTGTCTTTCCTCTACACCAGCTATCAGCGGGTGTAAGACCAGTCTACACTTACAGAATTTTGCATATATTCTCTGCTACATCGGCCTTTCCTTTCCTTTTTCTGCTACCACATCATGATTATCAAATCGTTGAAAGATAGACTTACTTTGCCTCACTTTCCGCAAGTTATATGACCGCTGCTATTATCTCCTTTCTTCAGTTTTCACTTGACTCCATGCCCAATGGACCATTTCCCTGGTTTAACCCCCAAACTTTAAAAATCCAAGACCATCATTTACCCATAAATCTGCCCACCATTTCACGCTTACTAAAAATCATATTGTGACATTGTTCGAGAGATCCCTCTCGGGTTGGAAGGGGCAGCTTCTAATCCAAAGTGGTTCGAGGTTGCCTCGAGATTGATTTGCTGCAACCCATTTTTAGTTCCGAGTGTTAACATTTTGGTGCCGTTGCTGGGGAATTTGAAGTTGATATCTATCCCTGGGAGAACGACATTTTCATAGTCCTAAGGCCTGGTTGAGTAGCTAGTCATAGGAAAATATTGGTTGCACATGCTCTAACGACTCCATTAAAAGTTTCCGATGGTGATTTCACTGGTGGGAGAGCTCAGAATTACAACTTTCATGTTAAGGTCACCCAATGGATGAAGGCACCTGGTCTACTGTTCTTGGCACTTTACGGGAAAGTACCATCCCTAGATGGAGCCTATGTTGTAACAGATATTATCAATCAGACGCCACGAGTAATAGATGAAAAAGATGAGGTTGGAATAGGTACAGAAAGCACCTCCTTCTCTATTAAAAGATTTTCCTGTAGCCCAAAGGAGCTGGGAGCTGATCAATTAACAAGGTTTTGGCGAAGGAATGGCAACAAAAATCATCTTGACTCGTCACAGCCAGCTGAAAAAGCAAACGATCAACTGCTATGCTAATGTGGTCCTTCAATGTCTAACATACACAAGACCTCTTGCAGCCTATCTACTTCATGGATTCCATTCAGAAGAATGTCATAGGAAAGACTGGTGCTGCATGTGTGAGCTTGATCACCTTGTTTCAAAGATAGAGTATTTGGGAGTGAAGCGTCAATAGACGAGGTGTATGAGGAAGGGGTAAAGGAGGTGGCTCTCTTGGCTCTCAGTGGTCTCAATGCAACAATATTTTCATATGGGAAGACCAGCAGTGGAAAGACATATACGATGAATGGTATCGCAGATCGTGTCATGATGGACATTTATAAGTATATAGACAAGCACTCGGAATGAGTATTTGTCTTGAAGTTTTCTGCAATGGAAATTTATAATGAAGTGGTGAAGGATCTCCTCTCTTCTTCTGACAGCAGTTCCCTCTTCAGATTCTGGACGATCCAGAGAGGGGGACAGTTGTGGAGAAATTGGTTGAAGAAATAGTGCAGGACAAATATCATTTGCGAAGGCTTTTGAGTATATGTGAAGCTCATAGACAGGTTGGGGAGACTTTGTTGAACGAAGCAAGTTCCAGATCTCATCAAATTGTGAGACTGACAATTGAGAGCTCCGTTCGAGAAACAAAACCATAAGACAACACCTTGATCTCTTTAGTTGCGAGTTTGGGAGTGAGCGTGCATCTCAATCTCTTTCAGCAGGAGTTAGATTGAAGGATGGTTGCCATATTAATCGCAGCTTGCTTACCCTGGGCACTGTAATTAGGAATCTCAGTGGAAACAATAAGACCAGGAATGGTCACATTCCATACAGAGATTCTAAGCTCACTCAAATTCTTCAACATGCATTGGGAGGCAATGCAAGGACATCACTGATATGTACATTGAGTCCTACAAGGAGCCATGTTGAACAGTCACATAATACTCTCTTCTTTGCTAGTTGTGCAAAGGAAGTTGCGACTAGTGCACATGTCAATATAGTTATGTCAGACAAGGCATTATTGAAGAACTTGCAAAAAGAAGTGGCCAGGCTTGAGAGTGAATTACGAGCTCCTGGGTACTCTGCTCCCTCTCACCACACTGAGACTTTGTTGAAGGATAAATACCTCCAGATTCAGAAGATGGGCCAAGAGATCAAGAAGCTAATTCAATAAAGAGATGTTGCACAAAGCCAATTTGAGGACCTTCTTCGGAGCATTGCAAGTAGCCAAGGGTCAAGAAGATGGGACTCAGTTAATCCTAGTCACACTCTTGCTCATAAAATAAACTCTTATGAAGATGAATTCCCAGCATCAGATGTATCCAACATAGGGCATGATTTGGGTTCAGATTACTTGCAATTTCCTAAACTGCATAGCCCTGACAACGAAGAGTAAATCAAACAAGCAGTGAAAATCCTTATCAGCAAAGTCTTCAAAAACATCAAGAAGAAGCTCTTTTACAGTCAGAAGAATTTCAACAATCCTCAGCCTCCACACCCGAGAAGCACCCTGTTAGGGAGTCCGCCTCAAATCCCCTACTGTTGGTTCAAGAAATTAGAAATTTGGAGTATCTGTAGGAAGAGCTTGGTAAGGATGCTGGTAGAGCATTGGTGGCCCTTCATAAAGAAGTCCACTGCCTTGATATTGCTCAATCAAGTACACCCAAGGATGATACAACATCTGCTATGACAGAGCTTAGAGGAGAAATTCGAGCCTTGTGTTCAAAGGAAGAAAATTCAAGCCCAGAAGAGCAAACCGCTTCGAGAAGCCTAGTATATACAACACTCATGGAAGAGATTTCAAGACTGAATGGCTCAGGGGATCTCCACAAATTAACTGATACAGATGCAACAATTACTGCATTGGAAGAGCAGCTTTAGAATGTGCAACAATCCATTGAAAATCTTGTCCTCCCTATTCCCAATGAAGTTAGATTATCGGATTTCAGTAGATTTCCACAACTAACAAGGAGTAGAAGTTGTATAGCTGAAATAATGACTATCCCTCCATCCTCTCCCTCTTCTTGGGTGACAGATAATTTTGAGCATGATGAAAATACTCCACCAGAAACAGCTGGTTGGAAGAGACCTGGGAGCTTGAGGAAGAGTCTTTTTCATAAAAACGAGGGTAAAGAAGGCAATGCGTTAACTAGAGACAACACTGAAATGCTTGAACGAAGTGCTTCTTTTGACATAAAAAATGTTAAGAATATGTTCAAGGTTGTTGCTGAAGAGAATATTAATAATATTCGCTCTTATGTCACCTAGCTCAAAGAGCGTATGGCTAAGCTTCAATACCAGAAGCAACTTATTGTTTGCCAGGTGATGGAACTGGAGACAAATGGGCATGTTCAAGATGATAGAAAGGTCAATGATGTAACTCTCAACTAGTCGTCCAAACTTTTACAATCACCTTCCCACTGGCCTTTGGAATTTGAGAAACAAAGGATGCAGATAATTGAACTTTGGGGCATCTGCTATGTCTCTTTAGTTCACAGAACCCATTTTTTCCTACTATTCAAAGGCGATCCTTCAGATGCAATATACATGGAGGTAGAACTAAAGAGGCTTTCATTCCTTCGTAAGAGTTTTTCTCACGGGGCTGGTAATAGCCCTGCCCATGATGATGATCAAACCACTACTCTGGCTTCTAGTATTCGAGCTTTGAGGCGCGAAAGAGAAATACTGGCTAGGCAGATGCAAAGGAAATTAACGGCTGCTGAGAAAGAGACTCTATTTGAGAAATGGGGTGTTTTCCTGGACACAAAGCAGAGGAAATTGCAGTTGGCTCAGAGATTATGGACAAATACCGAAGATTTGGCCCAAATTATAGACATAAGCCACTTAGAATTTCTATGAGGTTATGCTATAGGTGGAAAAAAAACGAATCAGTTGTTTAAGCCACACCTTGCGCCGAATGTTATGACTCAAACAAGATCCAAAAAAAAGATCCACGTAAAGACCAGAAACGCACCATCTGTCCAAGCATAGACAATGCTATGTATAACGAATGCCTTTTCCAAAATTAGTCGAACTGTAACCTCTCCAAAATTCCAGTCTTTGCAGGGAAGCCATCGAGTACATTCCTGAGTCTGATTTATGGAAACCTATTCCAAAAGTGTTAACAAGGAGATCCCGTTGCTTGGGTGCTGCCGTGGATGGAATTTTATTTAGTTGATTAACCGGGGAGTACCAACGATGACACCTGGCATTAAAATCAAATCATACAAAGGATCATAGATACCCCACTTGTCAAAACAATTAGAAACAGTTCAAGAGCTGGCAGATGCACCTAACAGTCTCAGAATTCCATGAAGGCGAACCATTTCGTATTCCTCTAAACAAAAGAGTTTTATTTTTTCTTTTAAAAAGACCGAGGGATGTAACAGAAAAGGGAGGCGTGGGGGCACTGGGGAATAAACCTGTTGTGAAGAGGGGTTCCTAGGTATGATGAGTTAATTTGTAAATCCGAATTGGAGTAATATAGATGATGTATTTACTGAGACTGTGAGATTCATCACGGTCGATTCTTTCAGCATGTTCTTCCTTATTTAAGCTGTATTAAATCTGTTTGGAATTCATTTTATATGCTCCTTACCCACAGTTGAATTGTTTTCATTATCATATTGTTTATTTATTCCTTATTCCGTCACGACTGTGTACAAGTTTGTTTTCCTGTATCTTCGTTTCATTTCATCTTCCTAACTGATGTGCTTCGTTATACTTTAGTACGACCACTACTATAGCTAATGAATTTTGGTTTTCTGTAATTGTTTACTGTCTTTCCTCTGCACCGGCTATCAGCGGGTGTAAGACCAGTCTACACTTCCAGAATTCTGCATATATTCTCTGCTACATCGGCCCTTCCTTTCCTTTTTCTGCTACCGCATCATGATTATCAAATCGCTGAAAGGTAGACTTACTTTGCCTCACTTTCCACAAGTTATATGACTGCTGCTATTATCTCCTTTCTTCAGTTTTCACTTGACTCCTTGCCCAATGGACCATTTCCCTGGTTTAACCCCCAAACTTTAAAAATCCAAGACCATCATTTACCCATAAATATGCCCACCATTTCATGCTTACTAAAAATCATATTGTGACATTGTTCGAGAGATCCCTCTCGGGTTGGAAGGGGCAGCTTCCAATCCAAAGTGGTTCGAGGTTGCCTCGGGATTGATTTGCTACAACCCATTTTCAATTCCGAGTGTCAACAGTATGGAAGGTATTGGTGAAATCCAACATTGCTTGGCCCCTCTCTTGACATAGCATGGTCCATCTCATGTGTTGGTATACATAGTTGCCAACAAGGTAATATTGTTCCTTGATGACATATACATAATATTCTCTAGTGGGTTCGGCCTCGGACATTCCAGACTCCTCTGTGGAAATTTTCTCACATTAAGTTTCCCATCAATGTTTGACATGGGGGAGATAATTAAGGATCATTTTTGGCCCTTGGTCATGTATTAAGAAATAAAGAGAAGATTAATGAAGAAAGACAAAATACGAAGTGTGCGGAAGACACACAAACCAAGGAAGGGTCGAAGTGGATAAAGAAGCAGAAAAAAAGGAACGAGGTAAAGAAAATCAAGTTGTTGAAAGAGAAGATCAAGGAAGACAAAGCATCAAAGAAAATATATCATGGACAACTCAGCAAGAGGAAGAAAATACTAAGGGGTGCTTTGGAGCACCTCATAGAAAAGAAGGAGGAATAGGTTGGGGAAGCCCTTAAATACGAGTTATGTGTGAAGGATCATATCCTGTCACTGAGAGGGGGCGGGTGAATCAGTGACACAATAATTTTATCAATTTTCTTTTATTTATGCAAACAAAATTTTGACACAATATTTATCATGGAACCCAAATGGGAAAAACCACAAACTCTTTTCTATTAACTGCAAAATTTGTTTTACATGTTACATAGAAGGAAAATATTCTTCCTTTTTGATCAACACCAACTGATCAAGATGCACCCACACCCTTATTCACCAACACCAATTGGTAGGAGGCTACAACCCCCTATTTATTCAGCTACAATTGACAAGGAAGCACCAACTCCCTCTGCAGGCACCAACCTGCCCTTGCACCAGCCCACCACCCTTGATTTTCTAAATCTGGACAAACTTTTGTTTCAAGTCTTTTACTGCATCTCTCTTTGCTTCTCTGATTTAGACTATAGAGACACACTTTATTCTCACCACTCTTTCTCGTTTATATATTCTTCAAAACGACGTGAGTGTTATACACTGTGTCCCTTTATTTGGAGCATCACACCTCTTTATTTAACTTAACCATAAACACTCCTTTAACATTTTTATCGTGAAGGATTTTCATAATTTGATCACAGATATGGATCGATTTCATCCTTTAAAATCGATCTTGAACCTCTGTTATTTTCATAGGAACCGAATTCTATGGAGGCACTTCCTTCAAACCATTACATGTGACCGAGCGTTTACAGAACCACGTGCTTACCAATTACAATGATGTATTATATTGTCATTTAGATCTTTTATATCATATGACCAACGACGGTGACCAAACTCTAGGTGAGACAAGCGCTTATTAATTCAAAGATCACGATTCAATCTTCTGATGAGATGGATGACTAGCATAACTTCGCCCTTCGGAACTTTGAGATTTCAACTTTTCAACCCTTAGAATTAGATCAGATGGTTTATTTCACGGAAACAAATCAATGTTCATATTTGATCCTTACACTCATCCTTTCCAATCCGACGGCTAGGAATTAATCAAACATTGAGATGGACGGCTATCAGAACTTCTCCCTTAGGAACTTTGGGATTTCAAATTTTCAAACTTACACTATCCTTCCATTGTACTATGATCAACGATTGAGAATAGACCCGAAGTGATCTTTCAGATCAGACGACTCGTATCCTTGCTGACGTGGTCTACCACACATCCTTGCTGACATGGTCTACTGACCTGGTCTACCACATATCATTACTGACGTGGTTTGTTGAAGTGATCTCCCATATGTTCTTTGCTGATGTGGTTCACCACATGTCCTTTTAGATGTGGTCTGCCACGTGTACTTGCTAACAAGGTCTGATGACGTGGTCTTCCACCGTGTTATGTCACATGTATTATTGAATCAGACGGCTAAGGATTACTTCGGATGATCCGGCGGTCGAGAATTTATTTCGGCTCTCCAGGTCTCCGGGCTTCAGGAATTTCAAATCTCAAACTTTTCGGAGCGTAACCTCCTCACATCTTTAAACCCAAACTAAAATATGTTCGTTCAATCAGGATCTTGGATCAATGACTCGATCTGTATATGGTGCTTCTCTTATATCTTATCCTATCCTTCCACTTAGAATGATCCAATGACTGATGGAAATTCACATAAATGAGATCTCATATCTTACCTCGCTTATCCTATCCTTCCACTCAAAAATGATCTGATGACTGGCAAGAATTCAGGTTTGATCTGACGACTGATGGGTATCCGAATAATCAAATTCTCAACCCTTTAGCCACACTTATCCTATCCTTCAACTTTAAGATGATTCGACACTCATGATCTTCCAATGGTCCTCAATCCCACGATCACCCATATGAACGACATCTGTAATATTTAGATGATCAACATAGTCAATTTATTGATCAAATGGCTGTTGAGGCTTCTCACTCTGACCAGACGAATGACGAGGCTTCTCACCCTAAGCATACGCTTTTCCTTTCGAGCTTTGATCTCTGTATTTTTTAACCCTCCTAAGATTTTATCATAGGAACATTGTTGATCCTATCGTGATCAACAATAATCATGAATTACTTCATCCTATATATGCATTTTCTAACCGTCTTGAGATTTTATCATAGGAACATTGTTGATCCTATCGTGATCAACAATAATCACGAATTGCTTCAGCCTTAAGGTGATGTTCTTCTGTCGATTCTTAGTATACTTTTCTTCTTGAGATTAACCTTGCTTCTCTACTTATTATCACTGTTGGCATCAATGAAAACACATGAATGAAAATATGTCCAACAATCTCCCCCTTTGTCATTGAGGGAAACACACTAACTTCATACAAAAACTCCCCCTATGATGTTGCATCTCTCCTCTGAAGTTACTCTCCCCCTTTGACATCAATGGAAAAGGAGTTCTTCTCTTATGATTTGTCTGTCTAAATAGTTTTGATCAGAGTCTTGACCATTGGTAACTCCTCCTGCAATCACACTTTTCCCGTCATAACTGAATGACTCCTTTTGACGTTGATTGTTGTCTCCCCATGAATAGGTTCCAACTGATGCATTATTTTCTTGAGAGATTTAGGTTGGAAGAAGGATTACTCCCAATTTTTTCCTGAGATATTCAGATACATCTCTACTTAAGGGTTTTGTGAAAATATCTGCCACTTGTTCTTGTGTTGGAACATATTCCAATTTAATGTTCTTATTTTCAGCCTGATCTCTTAGATAGTGGTATTTTATGGGAATGTGTTTCGATTTTGAGTGTTAGACAGGGTTCTTAGAGATACTTATAGCGCTTGTGTTATCACAGTGGATAATAGTAGGTTCTTCAAATACTATTTTGATGTATTGTAGGGTTTGTTTCATCCATTCCACTTGTGCACATCATTCTGTAACTGCAATATACTCAACTTCAGTGCTAGACAGAGAAATTGAGGTCTGTTTCTTGCTTTTCCAAGCTACCAGTGATTCTCCCAAAAATAATGCTCCTCCACTTGCACTTTTTTTGTCATCTACACTTTCTGCCCAATCAACATCTGAATAGGATTTTAAAGTGAATGGATCCTTTGTAGGGTACCACAAAACAAGATCTATGGTTCCTTTCAAATACCTAAAGATTCTTTTTACAACTTGAACATGGCTCTCCTTTGGTGTTGCTTGGAATCTAGCCACCATCCCAACAACTTGCTTGACATCAGATTTGGAAGCTGTTACATAGAGAAAACTCCCAATCATTGATATGTAGTGTTTTGGATCTACAGCTTTGGACTCATCATCCTTGCTTAGTTTTCATCCAATTTTCATAGGTGTACTAATAGGTTTGAAATCCTCTAATTGGAATCTCTTAATCATATCTTTAACATACTTAGACTAATGGATAAAGACTCCTCTTTTGGATTGTATTATTTGTAATCCAAGAAAGAAATTAAGTTCACCAAGAAAATACATTTCAAATTCTTTTTGCATCATCCTATCAAAGTCCTTACTCATTTTTTCATCATCACTGCCAAATATAATATCATCAACATATAATTCCACAATAATCATGTTATTACCATCAATTTTACAGTAAAGATTGACGTCTGTTGATCCCCTTTTGAGGCCTTGTTTTTGTAAGTAAGAATCTAGCCTTGCATACCATGCTATGGGTGATTGTTTTATCCCATAGAGTGCTTTCTTTAATCTAAAGACATAGTATCCTTTGTTAGTTAATTGAAACCCTTCTGGTTGCTCAATATAGACTTCCTCTTCTAAGTTTCCGTTGAGAAATGATGACTTGACATCCATTTGGTACACTTTAAATTTTTTGTAGCTAGATAAAGCTAGGAACATCCTAATTGCCTCCAATATGGCCATAGGTGCAAAGGTTTCTTCATAGTCTACCCCTTCAACCTAAGCGTACCCTTTATAGACCAATCTGGCTTTGTTCCTGATTACTTTCCCATTCTCATTCATTTTGTTTTTATACGCCCATTTAGTTCCAATGAAATTTTTGTTTTTTGGTCTTGGAACTAGTTCCCAAGTTTGAATTTTTTCAATTTGGTCCAATTATTCATTCATATCTTTGACCCAATTCTTGTCTTTACATGCATATTTGATTGAGATGGGTTCAATATGTGACAACAATGCTATTTCTATTTGATACAGTAGTTGTCTTCTTGTGTGCACTCCATCATTCATATCTCCAATAATAAGTTCTCTAGGATGATACTTTTGAGTCATTCTTGAGGGTGTCTTTGTGTCTCTTCTTGGGAATTCCTTTCTTATATATTCTTGAATATCTTCTTCTTCTTCACTCATATGCATATCATCATCTTCCATTTCTTTATTCTCTTCTACTTCTTCTACTTGTGTGTCAATTATCTCATCATCATCTTCATCTTCACTTTCAAGTATAGTCTCTTGATTTTTGATTCTTAACGTTTTTAGGTCATCCACCTTGACATCTGCACTCTCAACAATCTTATGTGATCTAAGATTGTATCATTTGTATACATTTTTGTTAGAATCATATCCAATAAAAATACCTTCATCAGATCTGGCATCAGTTTTTCCAAGATTCTCATCAAGTCTTTTGATGTAGCATTTACTTCCAAAGACCTTGGAGTATTTTACCGATGGAGCTCTTCCAAACCATAGTTCATAAGGAGTCTTATCACTATTAACCCTGAGCTTACCTCTGTTCAATATATATACTGCTATGCTTACAACTTCCCTCCAATATCCATCAGACAATTTGTCTTTATTGAGCATAGTCCTTGTAGCCTCCTGAACTGTTCTATTCTTTCTCTCAACAATCTCGTTTTGCTGAGGTGTTCTGGTAGCAGAGAATTGTCTTTTTATTTCATGGGTTTCACAGAAGAGATCAAACTCTTTTGAGGTGAACTCACCACCATTGTCTAATCTAAGACATTTGATATTTGTCTTCTTTTCATTTTCAACAAGGGTTTTAAAGGCTTTGAATTTGTTAAGTGCCTCTGATTTTTCTTTGAGAAAACATATCCAACCCATTCTAGTAAAATCATCAATGTACAAAATAAAGTAAGATTCTCCTTGCAAACTCTTGGTCCTTATAGGTTCACATAGGTCAGTGTGAACAAACACTAAAGGTCTTGATGTTGAGTATTATTTTTCCTTGAACCTTATTCTAGTTTTCTTCCCTAGTTGACATTGTCTACACGTAGTATTTGAAGGCTTTATGATCTTTGGCAAGTTTCTTACTGCACCAAGATTGTTGACTTTTACTAGATTTTCAAATTTAATATGCCCCAACCTTCTATGCCATAGCCAACTTTCATATACTATATTCATATGATATTCCTCATTCAATTTTGCATCTAGTATATACACATTTTCGGGAGTTCTAGGAGCAATAACAACCAGTTTTCCTGTGTTGTCTCTCCTAATCTCACATTTCTAGGAATCAAAGATGCAAAAGTGCCCCTGATCACAGGTTTGGATAACACTTAATAGGATAGGTTTCAATTTTTCAACAAGCAACACATTCTTGGCTTTGTCTTTTCTGAAACTCACATTGCCTTTCCCAAGTATGTTACCTGAAGCATTGTCACCAAATGTAACTTTACCTTTTTGTTTCGTTAAGTTAAAAAACTTGCCTTTGTTTCCTATCATATGTTTTGAGAACCCACTTTCAACATACCAGAGATCTTCTTTATCTTGGGTTTTTAAGGCAATAAGACATTCCTTCTTTGGTGTTTTTTCTTTCCAAAGATTCTTTTTCTCTCTAATGAATCTTGGTTGTTCTGAGGCTTCCATTAATTTTTAATTACTAGCCTTATGTCCATAGTTATGGCATCTGAAGCATTCTAGGTCCACTTCTTGTAGAGGTGCAAAGGAGTTATAGTTTCTTCTTTTGAATTGATTTACTGCTTGGTTATCTTTACAGTTATAGTTCTTAATGTTGAAATTAATAACACAACTGAGAGGGGGGGATGAATTATTTGTTACTATGCTTAAACAATTTATGACTATTCAAACAATTTTTAATCTCTTCCAAGTGACCATCAATATTAAACAAAATATGAATAACATAAATAATGAACATCAATCACACATAAGATATAAATAGAGATATATTTTCACGAGGAAACCCATAAAGGGAGAAAACCTCTTCTTCTTCGAATGATAGGCAGTATTTTAAGTTCTGTACATCATCTATCTTTGAGCACCAACTCAAACCTTTGTTTTATAGGCTTCAACTTGTTGAGAGCACCAACCCTCTGATTTCTCTAGCACCCACTAGAAGGAAGCACCAACTCCCTGAGTCTTCGAGCACCAACTGGATGGAAGCACCTACTTCCACTTATACAAGCACCAACTTGCATACAAAAAACTTTGTGTTTTCCCAAGCACCACCCTGCCACCCTATTTTTTAGCCACAACTAGATGAAATCTTCAACTTTTAGTATTCAAGAACCAACTTAAAAAATAGAGGACTAAATTCCTCCCTAGCACCTCCCTACCTTCTTGATTATAAATAAATGATTGAATAACCAACAATATAGGTATATCAATTCTTACCACTTCTTCTTTGTTCTGCAATTCTTCTCTACTTCACTATTCTTCTGCTCTGTTCATACTTGGCTTGACTTGTTGTCTCTTTCTATTTGTTCTTTCTCTGTGTAAATTCTAACCTTGTACAATATATATTGTAAACAGATATTCAGAAAAGAACATAAAATATACAATGGAAAATACAAACATTGCACAGAGATTTTTCCCCTGGAAACCCAAACTGGGAAAACCAACATATTCTATATTCATTCATTATGTTACAATGTTTACAATAAAAAATACATATAGGATCCAGTGGCATCCAAAACCCTAACCCAATGACCTTGATTAGTCCAAAACCCTAATTCCTTAACCGAAAATAGAAAACCTTCGACAAAGAAACCATGTGCCGAAAAACCACCTAAATATAATGCGGTCCCGATCCAGAAAATAATTTTCAGGGGCTCCGCCCCTCTTACCCCCTTGCGCGCTTGGTGCATACGCTCTGACACTACTACACATGAAAAGAATATAACACATACCCAACATTCTCCCACTTGTTGTTTTCTTTGCATACTGGGGGTTACATGGTTACATAGTCAACAATCCAGGGCAACAGTGCCCATGGATCCTCTACACCAAGAGAACTTCTCAGTGCTCATAGATTTTGTTAATGAGTCTGCAACATTCTTCATAGTTTCCACCTTCATTAGTGATACTTTATTTTCTTCAATCATGTCTCTCAGAAAGTGTTATTGAATATCAATGTTATTTGTCTTTGAATGATAAGCAGGGTTCTTCGCCAGAAAAATTGCACTCTGACTATCACACTCTATCCTTACAACTTGTTGTACCAACCCAATACCTGAACACAATCTTTGTAACCATACTACTTCCTTACTTGCATGAGTGGCTGCCATGTATTCAGCTTCTGTAGTTGAAAGTGCCACTACAACCTGTCTTTTGCTCATCCAACTTATTTCTCCTCCAAACAGGTTAAACACATACCTTCTTGTAGATCTCCTACAATCCAAATCTCTAGCCCAGTCTGCATCCACAAAACCATGTATATCCACTACTCTATCCAATCCCGGTCTTCCTTTGTAGCACAATCCATAGCTAGCAGTGCCACGCAAATACCTAAAAACCCTTTTTACTGCTGTCCAATGCTCCTTCCCTGGTTTTGACATATACTTTCTCAAAACTTCCACTGTATGTGCAATGTCTAGTCTAGTACAGACCATTGCATACATCAAACTACCAATTGCACTCACATATGGAACATGAGACATGTCTTCCTCTTATTCATGTGTCTTAGGACAATGATCCACAGATACATTTACACCAACAGGAATAGGAACCTTGATCAGTTTACATTCCTGCATATTAAACCTTTGCAATATTGTCTCAACATATTTTCTTTGATTTAATCAGAGTTTCCTCCTTTTTCGATCTCTTTTAATTTCCATGCCCAAAATTAAATTTGAAGCACCGAGATCCTTCATGTCAAATTTAGAGGACAACTGAGTTTTCACATCTTGGATAATCTCCTTGTTGTTTCCTATTAGCAACATGTCATCCACATATAAGACCAAATAAATAGAATGATGACCAATTAATTTAAAATACACACAGTGTTCTTCTTTGATTCTTGTGAATCCAAGTCCCATCATATAAGTATCAAATTTTTGATACCACATTCTTGGTGATTTTTTTAAACCATACAGGGACTTTTTCATCTTGCATGCCAGCTCCTTCTTTCCCTTCACAACATAACCTTCTGGTTGCTTCATAAAGATTTCTTCTTCCAGATACCCATGAAGGAATGTTGTCTTCACATCCATTTGTTCTATTTCAAAATCAAATGCAAAAACAACATATAACATAAATCTTATAGAGGTTAACTTGGCAACAGAAGAAAAAATCTCACCAAAATCAATTCCCTCAACATGGGAATAACCCTTTTCTACTAACCGAGCTTTGTATTTCTCCACCTTTCCTTCTGCATTCAACTTATTTTTAAATACCCATTTGTTGCCAATGGTATTTCTTCTTGTTGGAAACTCCACTAGATCCCAAGCCTCATTCTTATCCAAAGATGCCATTTCTTCTTCCATGGCCCTTTTCCAGAGATTTCCATCCTCTGAATCCACCGCCCCCCTGATAGTTCTAGGATCATCATCAATAATAGACAAAGAAAAATTTGAACGGAAATCATATGGACTATACCTTTCCAGTAGCCTTCTTTCTCGATCTGATCTCCTCAATACTGGAGTATGAGGATCTTCTTCTTCTGATTCATGTTCTTCTGTAGAGTTTGATTCATCATCATTTAAATAAACTCTATTTTCTCTGGTTCTTCCTTAATTGGTAGGAATTTATGTTTAACAACATCCTTCATTTCTCTAAATACCACATCTCAGCTATACACTGTCTTCTTAGTTTCTGGGTTCCAAAGATTATAACCTTTGATACCATATTTATATCCAATAAAGATACATTTTTCAGCCTTCTTATCCAGCTTACTCCTGTTTTCCTTTGGAACATGAACATATGCATCGCAACCAAATACCTTAAGATGTGTGAGAGAAGGTTCCATACCAGTCCATACCTCTTGTGGAGTATTGCCATCCAACACTGATGAGGGCGATCTGTTGACTAGATAACATGCATTATCCACTGGCTCTACCCATAATTCTTGCCCTAACCCGACACCACTAAGCATGCACCTTGCTTTTTCCATCAATGTCCTATTCATCCTTTTTGCAACTCCATTCTGCTGAGGTGTATATGGAGTAGTATTTTTCCTTTCTATACTTCACTTCTTACAGAATTCTTCAAATTCATTCCCGCATAACTCTCCGCCATTATCTATCCTCAACACCTTAATTTTTTCCTCTGTTTGATTCTCAACAAGAGCCTTAAACTCTTTAAAACTGTCAAAGACTTCAGATTTCTTTCTGAGGAAATATATCCATTTTTTCCTCGAGAAGTCATCTATAAATGAGACATAGTACATAGATTTTCCCAATGATGGGATCGACACAGGTCCAAAAACCTCACTGTGAACTAGCTGTAAAATTCCTTCTGCCCTTGTTGCACTAGAGGGGAATCTTACCCGATTCTTCTTCCCATATAGACAATGTTCCCAGAAATAAAAATCCAGAGAGCGATTAGACATACCTTCAACCAAACCTTTACCATGTAGTAGTCGAAGATCCTTCTCTCCGATATGCCCCAGTCTTTGATGCCACAACATAATATTTTCTCCAAATACTGTAGGATTTCTTTCTTCTTCAACTCCAATATCAGGAACAATGGAGCTATTACACCCATCACTAATAGTTCTTCCTAGCAGCTTATACAGAGTTCCAAACCGAATTCCCTTCATCAACACCATTGCTCCTTGAGCCATCTTGCAAGTTCCCTTTTCAAATATTGTTTTTACCCTTGCATATTCCATTTTTCTTACAGAAATCAAATTTCTGGCCACACCTGGGATGTGCAAAACACCCAAAAGTGTTCTAATCCTTCCATCTATGAGCCTCAACTTGACCCTTCCTCTTCCTATGATTCTGGTTGTCAAATCATTACCTAAGAAAACATTACCTCCATCATACCTTTTGTTATAACCCTATAATCTATAGGATCAACTGTTGATTGTAATTTTGTTCGTTTAGTGTTTTTGACTTGCAGATATTGCTGCATTCTACAAAAGAAAAAGGAAAAAAAAAAGAAAGAAAAGAAAAAAGAAAAGAAATGAGAAAAACAAAAAGAGGGCATAAAAGAAAAAGGATAAAGCCCCACGAATTGATAATAACGTAGTCCATACAGTGTAAACATGGCCAAGTCTTTTAAATTTAAGTATTTATGATTAGTGAATAAGCTTGGCTATATTGTCTAATCTTAGCCAAGTATATTAGGTTAGCTAGTGAATAAATTTGATCAAATAGTCTAATCTTGGTCAAATAGGGTAGAGTATTTTCTTAGCTGAACAGTTTAAGCTGGGCTAAAGGTGTAAAGGAGTGGGTTAGGACATAGGTTAGTTAGTTTCTCTTCAATAAAATGTGTAAGATGATCGATGGAAAATGTAGGATTTTGATGGTAAAATGTTTTTTCTAACCCTGTGGTGACAAGAGAAAGGGGGGCAGTGCGAAAAACCCACAAAAGGTCATTAATCCTAAGTTTTTCCTCATATATTGAAACTTGCCCCAGAGATTAAAGATCGGGCCTAGATCTACGACAAAGCTGTTGGCACCCAGATCTACAGTTCTGATCAGTTTTTGGACCCCCCCCCGACCATTCGACCTTTAACGGTTAGGGGGGGGGTCCAAAGAGGTGATTAAAGTGTGTGCTCAGATCTACGGTCATCCCATCAGTGCACAAATAGACGGTCCACAAGAGATTTCAGACCCCGCCAACCTTTCTACCTTTAACGGTAGGGGGGGGGGGTTCCGACATGATGTTTAAAGAATGCACTCGAAACAATGGTTGATCTAGATTTTCTCATATCAATGGTCAACAAGGGATCCCAGACCCCCCCAACCTTTCTACCTTTAATAGTGGGGGGGGCGTCCAGAATGAAGCAACGTCTAGGCGGGCCCCATCCCTACATGGCATCATCTCATTGCATCTTACCTTCCCACTCCAAACATTTATCGCCTATCATTTTTCTAACTCACCACCATCATCCATAGATATCACATCCCAAAACCACCCTTTGCAAGTTCCATGTCATGCCCCCGTCAGCATGTCCCATCCATATAACCGTTACAGGTCATATCTTTTCGTTCATCCCCCAATCGCCATTTTGCACGTCGACCAGATACACACATCAAATGTCTTTCACCCTTCCCTCTCATGCTTTAAAGGACTCGTTAACCATTTATTACTGGCCACATACCCGTTGTTCTCCTGACCTGTTCTTTTTCTCCCAATGGACACCCATTCACTAAATCCCAACCCCGTTTCAGCCATTCGCATTGCACTCACACTCCATGCCTATCAGAGACTCATTCTCCTTCGCCTCTGCAATACCTCATCCATGCTTAGCTTTCACCTACTAATGTGTGCTCAGTGTGCAGGTACCGATGGAAATCAACGGTGTCCAAAAGTAAAAAGTCAAATGTGGAGGAAAATCCTTTTCTCCCACCTCCTGTCGATCTCGACCAGATCCCATTAGCATACAAAGACTATTTAATCTCATAAACTAGGTCTGAATTCAACTTTGTTGAGCTACAGTCATGGTTCAAGGACACCTTCATCGATAAGAGCGATGAAATTGGGTTCTGGCAGTCAAGTCTCCCTCTGTATCTTTTTCCCCAAGTCTATCACTTTCCCAAATTCACTCTCAAATGCCAAGCGCACTACCTCCCTGATCAGAGAGCCATAGTGTCTTCGTTTGGAGATACCTTTTTCCTTGTTACACCCGAGGACATTGATAAAATGATGTAGGTACCCAGAGCGGAACACTGTTCTCCCCTCACAATTGAAATTCTGACAGAAATGTATCAGAACTTGTCTTTTCCCCAGAGAGCACAAAGCTTTGAGCTTTTCCTCTCACAAGATGCCCAATTCCCTAAGAAGAATCCTCCCTATAATTCCTCCATATTTTCCAAAAAGGGAAATCATATTATCTCGACATTGTGTTGTTTGCTTAGTTACTTCTCAGATGAATGGGTGGATGAGCCTATCCTAGGTTTCCTATCCATTTTCTTCGTTGAAGAGAAAGTTGCCATCCAGTTTGACTACAACGGTTTTTAGGCCGAGAACCTGCACAAGCAAATAGCAAATTTCCCTACAGAAGGCATGTTCTGGTATTCCTCAATACTGGGCTACATGTTTATGTTCTATCAATTAGACAAATTTCCCTTTCTCATGCATAAAATGGACAAGGACGAAAAACCACAACCAGTAACTCTATGGATGTTGTTGCTCAGAAGAAACTCCACTGAGTTCAGTTTCAAACAATTCATTGAGTTGTTTTATCAACCAGTGGTGGGCATCCTCAGTGGAAGACTAGAACCGAGGATAAACGAGAAGATTCAAAGATTTCTTCACCTTTCAGATCTTACAAAGAATGGGGACTGGTTCCTATACCAGAATCACACGGAGATCAGGGTGTATGGGTGTGAACTAGCTCTGTACAAATTGCCCAAGTATGTGCCTCTTCGAATATTCACACTGGAGTATATTCGTCAGATTATAAATTCAGATGACATTCATTTTGTGTCTCTGAATAAAAAACAACAGATGAGGATTAAATGGAAAATATGACCATTTATCTACAATAGTCGAGCTATTGGGGAAGATGCAAATAAACTATTAAAGGAAATGAAATTCAGCACCAGTTTCATTTGGCATTATGATCCAAGTGGGATCATTGCAGAAATGAGAACCAAAAATAAAAGTTCACCTTATGCTCACACCCTCAAACCAAAAATTGAAAAGTATGTGAACCAAACAGATTGGGAGGAAAATACTCTGGTAGATACTGAACATCAGGAATCTCCTTCAGCTTCTTTTTCACAGACTACCACTTCATAGATACCAAAGGAAAAAAGGCCAATAAAGGATACCTTTCCTTCAATCATTGAGGTATCAACATAATATTTTCAGGTATATAACAAAAGACTCAAAATCACTCATGTTATTCACAAGTCTGGTGAGGAAGAGCCTTACTTTGCCAAAGTGTTTGAGGGAAAACATCAAGTGGTGCCCACTCCTTCTTCAAAGAAGCAAATGGATATAGTTGTGACCACCCAAACTTCACAAGGATCTGTACCCCTAAGCATTTTCGAAAAATATGACATGATTGAAAAGAAGAACCAGATGCTGACCAACAACACTTATGCTCATTTCTGGAAGCAAACCTCCACAACATAGCACAAACTGTTGTAAGTTTTTGACACAGAGAAAGGGAGAATGCATCTAGCATTTTTGCAGGCACAGGTGCTTCAACCCAAAGAGATCATTGACTACAAAAGGTCAACTATTGTTTTTGAAACCAAACAAGTCCATTCGACTGATCAAATGGATTTGCACAGATAGACTGGAGAAACAGTTTTATCCACCTTGGCACATGATTCCTCTATAGTAGCGAAGTTACAAATATCTCTAAACAATGTTCAAACCCAATTGAAGTTGGAAAAGATATTCTCTTTTGCAAAGGATAACAGAATAAAATGCTTAGAGGAGTTGGTGCTCAAGATTGGGTATGATCCTTCAAATGTAAAGGCAATAGAGGAGATGATAAAGAAGAAGAATGTTGACATTGCATCTTTGAGAAAACAACTAAAATTTCCACCAACAAAGGATTCACAAGCTAAAGAAATCACTGAGGCAAAAGATGAGAAAGATGAATTTTTGAAGCTAATCATGCAGCATAATGCACAAATAAAGGATATGGAGGCAAAGTTGGAAAGGTTAGTGAAAGAGAAGGAGAAAGCGACCCCGATGGAATTTATTCCATTGATTTCAGTTCCCCTTGCAGAAGTTAGTACAATAGCTTTTCCAACGACCACTACAGCAAAAATTCCATCGACAACACCATTGACAACATTGGAAAAGACTGTGGAGCTAGCAAATTCCATGGAGGAGATGACTCTACAAGGAACATAGATCAATAGGCTGAAAATGGAGGTTGAAAGTATCAAGGAACTCAAGTCTTCCCTCCAAACAAGATAAAATGTTGAGAGACAAGCATCAGAGAAGCTTAAGCAGGAAATACAGCAACTCCAGAAAGAAATAGTGGCAGGAAAGACATTAGCAGAGGCTAAGGAAAATATTTGGACAGACATCTCCAATTCCATAAACGAGATTCGACCCATGGTGAAAATCATGTTTGAACAACATGATCTAGTGCTAAAGAGCAGGTAGACCATTGACAGGATAAGAAGAGAACTGAATGAAATTCCCTCAGTAGCTAACGAGATCAACAAGTTTCTGAATTCAAAAACCAAGGAAGAGCTTGAAGAACTAAAAGTTGAAGACATAACAGAGACTATCCTCGAAGTAAATAGAGTGTTGACTAAAAGAGGATTAATGCTGCAATTGGAGGAGAAAGCTCAGAACATGGACATTGGAGTTCAGAGATTTTTTAACAAGCTTGAAGCCTTACAGAAAAAGGGCCTTCCTAGTCTACTTGTCCTAAATGATAAATTGATGACTTTATCTGATTATAAGAAAAAAATTGCCACCATGGCCAAAGACAGTTCCAAGTTTTTAGGGATACCGGGCAACATCATGGGCAAAGCGTTCTTGGAGACTTTGCAGCCTGACCAAAGCATACAACATGAAATCAAGTACATTTTCCTCACCAAGCTGACTTTTGCTAAGTACACCGAGATGGATGAAATCTACCTCCGGTTATTGAAAGTTACTATCTGAAGCCTAGAAAGATGGGATGAGCTATGAAAATTGATTGAGTAAAGGTAGAGGTCTCATCCAACTCAGCGTCCAACATAGTCAAAGTCATCTAAATGACTCACCAACGGTCTTCCCCAAAATCAGCATGAGAAATTCGACACATCATCACCAGTTACTATATTTCTGCATCTTGTTAGATAGTTAGTTAGATTCAGGGTTTGCCATGTCCTGATTATTAATGACAGGGTCATTTGTAACTCTGATTATAAATATTTCAAACTCAGAAGTATTGAGGGTTGATCTTTATTCCCAAGCAAGCTGTAATCATTGTAATTGGTATCAAGAGGTTATTCTAGTAATACAAAGAGACATTTCATAGTATTCCTGCGTGTTCGCTGTTGGTGAAGTTTCCTCTGTCTTCATAAAAAAGTTTTTCTTTCTCAGTTATCATATTGTTTTTCTAATCTAATCTTTAAAAGAAGTTAAAGTTGCAGAAATTTCCATTGTGTACTCTGTTCCTAATGTTTTATAGATTTAAATGTTTTCTTTCTAATGTTACAACAAAGAAATTCTTAAATGCTTTTTTTTTCTAACGAATATCTCACCTTTTTCAACAATACATCATTTTTATTGATAAAGAATCCAACATTTGCACTATCTTTCCCTGTGAAACGAATATTATAAAAAATGTCTTTGACCTCCATCTTTTTAAAATAGACCCCATAGCCCAATGGAAGTGTAAGTGATATTCAACCATTTCATTTAAAAACAATACAAACAACTCGGTTATATTCTTTTTTAACTAGCCTAAAATCTTGAAAATCTGAACAAATCCAAAATTTACAGAGAGATCCCTCTCTGAAACTGGTAAGGCTAGCTCCCAATTTCGAAGTGGTTGGTTAAGGTTACCTCTGATAGATTTATTCTTACTTGACAACAACCTCTGAGAATTTACAGAGTGATAACATAAATGGCAACCTTGCTGGGGAAGAACTGAACAAACTGTCCACCCCTTGATTTCTTTTCGCTAGACAAAGATAACTTTATTTCTAAAAGAATCACAAACCCTAAATATTATCCAAAAATAATGTTCAGAGGTTGTTGAAGTTTGTATATAATAGTTAAAAATCTCCAAAAAGGAAATAAAATCAACAGTTCTGGGTCCCAAAATAATTTCTACTAGATCTCATCCTGACCCAGAACCTGCAATTGCAACAGATAATCCTGCAAGATTACTCAGGAAGAAAAACATTGCAGATATTTCAAGGAGTAATAGCCCACTTCTAAGGTCCCTTTCCATCTCAGAGAAGTTAGTTGTTCTTCAAGGTACTGAGTCTGATATATCCTCTCAACCAAGTCTTTTTAGGACAAAATATGACAGTTTTGTTAGTAAAACGGTCTTAGATCAAACCGTCTTTCAGCCCAGGACCCCTGAAGTACTCTCTCCTAGAGCTGAAGCTGATCAACATTTGTGCCCCGAGACAGATAAGCTTAAATACCTAGTTGCGAATCTTGGTCAAGCCTTAAACAACCTCCATCTTCAGTAGTCTGTCAAACTTCCTATTTTAACCATTGCTGCAGTTTCCATTAAACCTAAGCCAGTGCACTCCATTCCTCCAAGCCCTTCATATTCTATAGCTTCAGTCACTACCTCTCCCATCACACAGGTTGTGGTTAAGCCTCCTCCACCAATCATGGTAGCAAGATATGCTCCATTGGTATTGGTTGCTCCTTTACATGACATGCCTCAAGATTATCAAACCAAGCTTCCTCAGTTTGATAGTATAGGTCCCCTGAATGCAGAACAACATGTTGACAAAATGAATGATTATTTTGACCTGCAGGAAGTAGATGATGCTGACATGCAGATGTTATTATTTTCACAAAGTCTGAATGGAGAAGTCAAAAAGTGGTTCAAAACCTTATAGGTTTCTGCCATAACTGACATTGTTGTCTTTCATTGAGCTTTCCTTGACAGGTGGGAGATAAAGAAAAATCCTCTAATGATTCTATCAGAATATGAAAACATTAGATGAAACCCAGGAGAGACAGTGTAGGATTACGACACTCGTTTCAACAATCTATACAATGCAATCCCCACTCTTTTTGGTTTTGAGAAGATACAACCTGTTGTGCTTCTTTATCTCTTTTAGTAGCCTCCACCCAACTTCGAGGCCGAGCCATGAGGACATGGGCCCAAATCTCATCCTTGAGGCCGCTGATAAAACACTCTCGGAAAAAGGCATTAGACATGCCTTCCATTCTAAATGCCAGGCACTCAAATGCAGCTATAAAGTCTTCCACTGTTCCTAATTGTTTCAACTTTGTCAAACGACCCAAATGGTTGGTGTCAGTGTCAAAGCATTCATAAAGATCTACCACAAAGTGTGTCCAAGCAATATACCCTTGACGAGAGGTTTTTCTCCATTGCCACCATTGCCACCGTTCTTGATCTAGATGGAGAACACCATACCAGATTTTGGCCAGGTCATATGTAATGTCGTATAAAGAGAAATAATGTTCCATTTGGGTTAGCCAACCAGTGGGGTCCAAGCCATAAAATTTGGTCACATCTACCCGTGGCAGGCATAGGTCACATTGAAAGTGATGGTTCTGAGAGTTATTGGAATGAGAGGAATAGTCACCTTTAGGATGTGGAGGTGAGGAAGACGAAGGGTTATCTATAGGGATATGCAGTTTGGTGCAGAGTGCCGAAAAGACTAATTCAAGCTGGGTGGTGAGGTCTTGTTTGATTTCCTCCATTGAGGACTGCATGGTGGTATTGATGGCTGCAACATTGGCACTGAGTTGTTTCACTTCTTGTTGGGTTTCGATGAGACCAGATTGCAAGGTGTTGAAGTGAGCTACGGGTATGGGCCATGAGGATGGGGGAACTGAAAAGGAGCGGGCGGGGTCAAAAATTTTGCTGAAAAATGATATGGATGAATGTGATAAGGGTGAAGAGATGAATCCAATGGAATAGGTCTCAAATAATGGTGAAATTTTTTCCAGAATTTATTTATTTATCTTTACACCTGCGGAGTTATACTCCGGTCTGAAGAATACCACAGAGAGAAAATGCTCAAATGATTAACTAGAAGAAATGTGTATTTACTTGGCAACCTGAACACAGTTGCGTGACAATAGATCTTGTCTATTTTAATTTGTTTATGTTTCTGTCCCCAAGGGTTATGTATTCAAGGGTTCTACAAACAAGGGTTTTCCCTGTGCTATAGCTCTCTGATATACGTGCGGGGTCCAATAGTATTACTCGGCCCAATATATCAGGTCACTAACTAAGGAGGATAGACTGTACCCTTAGCCATACTACCCAACTACCCAGATACTAGAGAGTATCTTCCCAAGTGTTGTTCTCGGTGACACTATATCAGTCAGGCGCCCAATCGGTTTAAGTAAAGAGGGCTTCAGGTAATCTAGGCCGATCCGTACACAGGTTTTGTCTGATGCGCTACCACTCAAAGGGGTACCAACAAGGGTTACAAGGGTGGCCAACATATGTGCGCTTAAGTACCACTTGTAATATATGAATCCCTCAACCGCGGGTTTATGCGTGTAACGACAGATCTCTGTGGCTTAAAGACGTTGGAATACGTCTCTACCCTGAAAAAAAATTAACCCACACTTTCTACCGAGGAAAGTGATTTGATAACACTTGTAATATACCAGATATAAAATGTATGCAGAACAAAAATAAAATGCTAGAATGGAAGAATAACAACAATATAACCAGAACATTCACCACAATAGCACTGAAATGATAAGAGAATAATAACAGAAATAACACTTTGAATTTGAAAGCAATGTTAACGGGCCTCTTCAAGGGGGTAACCTCCAGTTGAGCAGATCTCTATTACAATAATATCCAAGTTAGGGTTCTCATACCCTCGACTCCTATTTATACTAAAAAGAAGCATCTAGAGGAAGATCCTTCTAGAAGCGGAAGCTTCTATTAGGTCTTCTTACATCCACCTTATTCTATTTTATTGAAAGGACTTATTAATATTGACCTTTATTACATCCAAATATATTGTTCTACCTATGTGTGGGTTAGGACCCTAACATGTCCGCCCCCTTAAAAATAGCCTTGTCCTCAAGGCTTGAGATGAGGAAAATGTTGCAGAATGGTAGCTGGTTCCCAAGTGGCATCTGTTGGATTTGTATCTTTCCACTAGACTAGCACTTCCTTGATGGTCATAGGCGATGCTCACACTGGTTCAAAACTGCCTATGGCTGTAGCCAAATGGATCCTTCTTCAGCTAATTCTGGAAGGTTGGTTTGAATTTGGCACTTAGCTCCAATCACCTTCTTTAAGCAGCAAACATGAAAAACATAATGTAGCTTCGAATGGCTAGGCAAAGCTAACTAATAGGCTACTTGTCCCACATGCTTGAGAATGGTATAAGGACCATAAAATTTGGGCGCTATCTTCTGACAATGCTCGGCCTTGAGGGAAGTTTTCTTGTAAGGTTGCAGTTGAAGAAACACCTGATCCCCTTCTGCAAATTGACGTTCAGAGTGACCTTGATCTACTTGTTGCTTCATTTGATTATGTGCCATGACCAAATTCTCTTTGAGTGTATGAAGAATAGCCTCTCGATTTGTAAGTGTTAGGTCAACCAGCTGGACCTTCGAGGCACCTGGTAAGTATGAGAGAATTGAAGGTGGCTTATGTCCATATACTGCTTCAAAAGGATTCATGCATGTAGTTGTATGGTATGAAGTGTTGTACCACCATTCAACTAAGGGTAACCATTGAGCCCACTGATTTTTCTTTTCCGAGGTAAAACACCTCAAATATGTTTCCAAACACTTGTTTACCACTTCCGTTTGGCCATCAGTCTGGGCATGATAAGCTGTGCTGAGATGCAATTCGGTGCCTTGTATCTTGAATAGTTATTCCCAAAAATTTCTTGTGAAAGTTGGGTCGCGATAAGAAACAAGAGAGTGCGGCATGCCATGAAGCTTGAAGACCTGATCCATGAAAATTTGAGCCACCATGGATGCTGTAAATGGGTGTTGAAGGGCGCAGAAATGAGCATACTTGGAAAGGCGATCAACAACCACCATGATGACTGATGTATTTCCCGATTTGGGTAAGCTGGTAATAAAATCCATAGAGATATCCTTCCAAATAGCAGGTGGAATTGAGAGCAGTTGTAGTGTGCTTAGAGATTTGACTGTTTCTCCCTTGTTACATTGACAGACATCACATTCAGTGACAAGATTATGAATGTCCTGTTTCATACCATCCCAGAAAAAGGAACGTTTGACCCTTTCATATGTTTTGGTGAACCTGGAGTGCCCTGCGGTGGGTGTAGCATGAAGCTTAGAAAGTACCATGGATTTAAGCTTTGATTGTTTACTTAAATACAAATGGCCTTTGTATCGAAGTTCATCATGGAGCCAAGAGTACGTTGGGAAAGCTGGAGCATTGGACTACAATTGTTGGATCAGCTGCGAACTTTTGGGATCTTGTAGCCATTCTTGGCGAACGGCTTGGAGCCAATCTGGGACAATGAATGAAAGAGAAAAAATGGATCCGTCATCTTCATCTTTGCGGGAAAGTGCATCCGCAACCACATTGTCTTTGCCTTTCTTGTAAATGATCTCATAATCATATCCAAAGAGCTTAGTCACACATTTTTGTTGTTTTGGGGAGGAAATGCATTGTTCCAGAAAATACTTGAGGCTTTGATGGTTTGTCTTAATTTGGAAATGTTTCCCCAATAGATAATGGCGCCACAGATCAACGACATGCATAATAGCCAACATTTCATTTTCATAGATGGATTTACCCAGATTTATTTCAGATATTTGCTTGCTGGTAAAGGACAAAGGTTGGCCCTCTTGCATAAGGACAACACCAATTCCTTTCCCTGAGGCATCACATTTCAACACAAAGGTATTTTTGAAATCGGGAAGGGTGAAGACTAGAGTGGTGCACATGGCCATCTTCAAGGTTTGAAAATCTTTGGCAGCAGCTGGAGTCTAAGTGAAAGAGTTATTTTTGAGAAGAGCAGTGAGAGGTGTTGCAATCTTCCCATAATTCTTAACAAACTTGCGATAATGCCCTGTTAAGCCCAATATTCCACGCAAGCTCTTAAGAGTATTTGGGTGAGGCCAGTCTTGCATAGCTTCAATCTTTTTAGGATCCACCCTGATGCCATCCTTGCCAATCAGATGACCCAAGTATTCTACTTCTGAGGCGCCAAAAGCACATTTAGACTGTTTCAGGAAAAGTTGGTGCTGAGAGAGTAGATGGAAAACTCGATCCACATGAGAAATATGGTCTGTCCAGGTTTTTCTATAGATGAGGATATCATCAAAGAAAACTAAGACAAAATGGTGAATAAAATGACAGAAGACATGATTCATGAGGCTTTGGAAGGTGGAGGGGACATTACACAAGCCAAAGGGCATGACCAAACACTCATAGTGGCCCTCATGAGTTCTAAAGGTAGTCTTGGGAATGCATTCCTCTTTCATACGTATCTGGTGGTAGCCCGAATGAAGATCCAGTTTAGTGAAGAATTGGGTGCCACTCAATTCATCCAGGAGGTCATCAATGACAGGAATGAGGAATTTGCCTTTGATGGTAAGTTTTTTGAGGGCACAGAAGTCAAGACACATTCGCCAAGAAAATTCTTTCTTTAGGACCATGACCATAGGAGAAGAGTAGGGGCTTGTACTAGGGCAGATAATGCCTGCATTAAGGAGTTCCTAGACCATTTTCTCAATTTCATTTTTTTGGGAAAAGGGGTGATGATATAGATAGATATTGGGAGGAAGGATTCTGGGTACAAGGGGAATGGAATGATCATGAACACCACAGGAAGGAGGGAGTCCTTGGGGAGTGGAAAAGACGAATTGATGTTTAGAAATGATGGCTTGGAGGTCTTGCGGGACTAAGGGTGTCTCTATTGCTTGTATGGCATGGAGTTGGGTGATAACACCAGAATGACCTTTTTTGAGAAGATTTTCCATGCAATGGGAACTAATGATCTCAGGTGAACCGACGATGATGCCTTGGAACTTATATTGGTGGCCCTCTTGGTCGAATTGCATGGTTAAGTCTTTAAAATCCATGAGAATGGGACCCAAAGTCCTTAGCCAGTCTACACCCAACACAATGTCACAACCTCCCATGTCGATAGAAAACATATGGGATTTCAGGTGGTAGTCACCAATTTGGAGATGCACATTTTCACAACGCCCTCCAAATTTCATGGAACCACCATTGGCAATCATGATTTGGAAATTATTGATGGCATGGATGTAGCAATGAGTTTCTTGGGCAATGTAGCAATGAATAAAATTATGGGTGCTGCCACTATCAACTAGAATAATGATCTTCTGATGCTTGATGTAACCGATTATCTTGAGGGTTTGGGGAGTGGAGAAGCTAGTGAGAGCATTGAGGGAAATGACCGGTTCTACTTTTGGAGGGTTTGAGGAAGGGGATGTCAGTGGATTCAGGTGACTCAGAAACAAGGGGAGTTTCTACATCCTCTTCCGAAATATCCTCGGAGATGGCCATAAAAATATTTTGTTCTTTACACTTGTGGGCCGGGAAATATTTGTCATCACAGTTATAACAAAGGCATTTGAATTGACGTTCATCCATTTCATCCCTGGTCAAGTTTTGGATCTTTAGTGGAGCAGAGGGAGTAGTGGGATTTACTAGTTTAGGGAAAGGGATAAAGGAGGGTTTTCGGTTTTGAGAAGATACAACCTATTGTGATTCTTTAGCTCTTTTAGTAGCCTCCACCCAACTCTGAGGCCAAGCCATGAGGACATGGGCCCAAATATCATCCTTGAGGCCGCTGATAAAACACTCTCGAAAAAAGGCATTAGACATGCCTTCTATTCTAAAATCCAGGCGCTCAAATGAAGCTATAAAGTCTTCGACTGTTCCTAATTGTTTCAACTTTGTCAAATGGCCCAAATAGTTGGTGTCAGTGTCAAAGAATTCATAAAGCTCTGTCACAAAGTGTGTCCAAGAAATATACCCTTGACGAGAGGTTTTTCTCCATTGCCACCATTGCCACCGTTCTTGATCTAGATGGAGAACACCATACCGGAGTTTGACCAAGTCATCTGTAATGCCGTATAAAGAGAAATAATGTTCCATTTGGGTTACCCAACCAGTGGGGTTAGAGCCATAAAATTTGGTCACATCTACCCATGGCAGGCTTAGGTCACGTTGAAAGTGATGGTTCTGAGAGTTATTGGAATGAGAGGAATGGTCACCTTTAGTATGTGGAGGTGAGGAAGATGAAGGGTTATCTGTAGGGATATGTAGTTTGGTGCAGAGTGCTGAAAAAACTAATTCAAGTTGGGTGGTGAGGTCTTGTTTGATTTCCTCCATTGAGGACTGCATGGTGGTATTGATGGCTGCAACATTGGCATTGAGTTGTTTCACTTCTTGTTGGGTTTCGATGAGACCATATTGCAAGGTGTTGAAGCGAGCTTCCAAGTCTTGGCTATGGGTATGGGCCATGAGGATGGGGGAAATGAAAAGGAGAGGGTGGGGTCAATTTTTTTTATGAAAAATGATATGGCTGAATGTGATAAGAGCAAAGAGATGAATCCAATAGAATAGGTCTCAAATAATGGTGAAATTTTTTCCATACTTTTTATTTTATTTTATTTCTACACCTACGGAGTTATACTCCATTCTGAAGAATACTGCAGAGAGAAAATGCCCAAATGCTTAACCAGAAGAAATGTGTATTTACTTGGCAACCCAAACACAGTTGCGTGACAAGGTCAGCGGAGGCGGCTGGATGGTAAAGTCGTTCTTGCAACGAAGGTCAGGTCTTGTGCTCAAACCCGAGCAAGGACGTGGTCTAGATGCAGAAAGCTTAACTGGGCCAAGCCCGCATACCTTTTTCCCCGGATGGGGTGCTAGTGGACTCCCCGTGGCACAGAATGGGATTGGACGCGTTGCAGACCCACACTCAGGCACGTGATCGCCCCGTGTCGCAAGGCTCTGCTGTCCTGAGGAATTAAAGCGCATAAAATGGATTTGATGGGCGAGGTCAGGGGCATTTACGCCACCCTTTGCTTCCCAACTATCTGTAACATGGCTTGGATAGTTGCTTTCATTATTCCACCCTGCTTTCATTTGGAAGGGCTCCTCCCTTCATGACGCAAGCACAACTCGGCCTCCTCTGCAATTTGGTCCACCGGCTACCTGCAATTCTGGCTCCTTGCTCCTCGCGCAAAACACCGTCCACCTGCACCCATGAGGCAACGCATAAGAGGGAAGCCCAAGCAGGGCTCCCCATGGAAGCCCCGCTGACCTTCCCTCTCACCTTCGACCTCCCCGATTACAGGCTCCTCTACCCATCCGCCAATTCTGTCCCCGGGTGTCACCCCGATTCCTGCACAGACTAAACGCCGTAGACCTTCGGACACCACGCCTCCTAAGCAGTCTACGCTCCCTCGCGCCATGGCCACCATCCCGAGCGGCTCGCCTATGACTCCGCGCTGTCCTCTAGACCCCCGGATGCAATTCTTCGCATCTATGTCTTTCCCTGCTTCCTCGAGTACCTGGCGAAGTGAACCTCGGGCTTTCGGGGCAGCCAAACGACTGCGTCTCCACCCAGCGACCCACCCCGACAGAGACAATTTCAGCGAAAGACTGGGCATCCTATACGACCTCGTCTTCGAGCTTAGAAGAGAGGTGGCGGACCTCAAGTTTCGATTCCAAGACACAGAAGACAATGTGGAAACCTTTCTACAGATCCTCTCGACCATGCAAATGGGGCTCTCCACAGACCCTACGGGCATCGCACCGGGGGGGGAAATTGACACAGAGTTAGATGACATGCTGCGACAAGCAGCAGCGAGGCAGAAGGAAGCGGAGCACAGCGGTCCACCTGAGCACACAGAACGAGAGGAGCACAGGGAGCAAAGGGAGGATGATCAACCGAACAAGCCTGCGACAGAAACCTGGGCAGAGGACCTCGGCGCCACGTGGCTGGGCTTTTCGCCAGGTGTCTCACTCTCTGTTGCTATCCTAGGCTAGATGGCTTTTATTTTGGTCTTGCTTGTTTTATAATTCAGCAACTGTCTAAGACTGATGACTCGGAAGATGACTGGACTGGTTTCCCCTCTGTTGGGGCGGTCCAGTAACTACAGCTGGTTACTTTTTGTAATTTTGGAACCCTTGTTCAGCCATAGCAGGCACCACACTTAATATAACTTTCTTATTTACAAAAAAAAAACACAGTTGCGTGACAATAGATCTTGTCTATTTTAATTTTTTTATGTTTCTATCCTCAAGGGTTAGGTATTCAAGGGTTCTACAGACAAGGGTTTGCCCTGTGCTATAGCTCTTTGATATACGTGTGGGGTCCAACAGTATTACTCGACCCAATATCTCAGGGCACTAACTAAGGAGGATAGACCATACCCTTAGCTGTACTACCCGACTACCCATGTACTAAAGAGTATCTTCCTGATTTTTGTTCTCGGTGACACTATATAAGTCAGCCGACCAATCGATTTATCTAAAGAGGGATTCAGGTAATCTAGGTCAATCCGTACACAGGTGTTGTCTGATGCGCTACCACTCGAAGGGGTACCAACAAGGGTTACAAGGGTGGCCAATAGATGTGAACTTAAGTACCACTTGTATTTCCTGTGGGTATGAATCCCTCAACCATGGGTTTATGCGCATAATGACATATCTCTGTGGCTTAAAGACACCAGAATATGTCTCTACCCTGAAAAAAAAAATTAACCCACACTTTCTTTCGAGGAAAGTTCTCTGATACCACTTGTAATATACTAGATATAAAATGTATGCAAAACATAAATAAAATGTTAGAATGGAAGAATAACAACAATATAACCAGAACATTCACCACAATAGCACTACAATGATAAGAGAATAATAACAGAAATAACACTTTGAATCTAAAAGCAATGTTCACGGGCCTCTTTGAGGGGGAAACCTCCAGTTGAGCAGAGCTCTATTATAATAATATCCAAGTTAGGGTTCTTATACCCTCGACTCCTATTTATACTAAAAAGAAGCATCTAGAGGAAGATCCTTCTAGAAGCAAAAGCTTCTATTAGGTCTTCTTACATTCTCCTTATTCTATTTTATTGTAAGGCCTTATTAATATTGACCTTTATTACATTCAAATATATTGTTCTACCTATGTGCAGGTTAGGACCCTAACAACTAGCTAAACTGAAGACTCCCATTCCTCTCTCCAAGCTGATGAACAAGAACTCTTACAGGTCTCAGGTGATTAAAGGTTTGAGCATTGAACCCGAGATAGGTACCAAAGCTTTGAATGTTGGATCTTTACATCACTCTAACATAGTAAACCTTGTCGATGATCAACCTGGGCTCCTCTTTGGTCCTGAAGTTAACGATCAAACTAATAATGGTGGCGTGGCCCCTTTTTACATCAGCCTAAACATCCACGATTTGATATTACACAACGCTATGCTGGATTTCAGTGCCTCCCACAACCTAATGCCCAAAGATGTGATGGAAAATTTGGGACTCGAGGTCATTAGACCCTACAAATATTTGCATTCTTTCAACTCCAACAAAGTCAAATGTATAGGCCCGATTAAAGACTTATGCATCACCTTGGCTCAAATTCCAGTGAAAAGTATGGTGATGGATATTGCCATTGCAGATATTCCCCCCAAGTATGGTATGTTGCTATCAAGGTCTTGGGGAGCTAAATTGAGAGGAACCCTACAGCTAGGTATGTCTTATGCCACCATTCCAGTTTTTGGAAAATAGAGAAGATTGTACAGGGAAATACTGATGAAGTATATGGTCAACAGCCAGGAAAAGCCACACAATTACCCGCTATACTCCGCACACTTTGATCTGGAATCTTTTATTCTATACAATGATAGTGACTTTGGAAAACAAATCCCACAACCGGAAGATGATACGCCTGATCCAAAGGATGATAAAGCAGTTATTGAAGTGAGAAATCCCTTGATTGAATAGAATGAGGAGTTGCTAGTAGATTTCTGGAGCATGGACTTTGATGGTGCTGTGAGTAAAGAAGGAGTTGGAGCCAGAGTTTGGTTGTATAACCATAGGTCAAAGTACTCCAAGAATCATTCCTACAAACTGAACTTCCAATGTACTAACAACATAGCTGAGTACAAGGCTTTGATGCTCAGCCTGAAATTATTGAAGAAAGTTGGTGCCAAGCATATAATGGTAAGGGGTGATTTTGAATTGATTATCAGACAAATCAAAGGTGAGTATGCAGCAAAACACCCCAGACTTAGATCCTATAGGAATGTTGTTTTAGATGCTCTCCAATTATTTACTGAGATTGACTTGCAGGTAATGCCTAGGGGACAAAATATACTTGCAGATGGGCTGGCTACATCGACATCTTCTTGTAAAATTATTTTTCGTCCCACTCGCAAGTACATAGTGGAGGTGAGGTGCATACCAATCGTTCCTAATAACATTAGATATTGGTATGTATTTAGAAATGACGATAATATATAAGAGTTTCTACAATGTAAGAATGATTTCGAATGCACAAAAATAGATTTATAAAATGACGATGAATTTGTAAATAAAGCTGTTTTTTAGAATGGTAATGTAAACAAAATAAATGCTAAAGAGTTTAATGAAAATGATGTAGATTCTGATATTCTGCAGTTGAAAAATAATGTGCTACCTAGAGGTTTAGTTCCGTTGGAAGACTTGTTTGATTTTAATGACGTTTCCAAAAAACCAAAAATTGAAGCTAGTGGTAAGGAGGTCAAAGAATGCAACATAGGAATAGAAGAAAAACCCAAGGTGACAAAACTGTCTAAATCTTTGCCACCAGAGCAAAAATGAAAATACATTGAACTTTTTAAGGAATATATAGATGTTTTTTCATGGGGCTATGAGGACTTAAAATCCTATGACACAAGTATCATACAACACCAAATTCCCATAAAAGAAGAACACAAAAATTTCAGACAGAAACTTAGGAGAATTAATCCCAAGTTCCTCCCCCTGATAGAGAAAGAAATCAAAAATATTTATGATGCAAATATTATAGTCCCCTTGAGATTTTCCAAATGGGTTCCTAACCTAGTTCCTACCAAGAAGAAAATTGGTGAGATCAAACTTTTCATAGATTTCAGAAATTTGAACAAAGTCTCCCTCAAAGACAATTACCCTTTTCCCAAAATGGACCACATTTTACAAAAGGTGGTTGGATCTAGTAGGATCTCCTTATTATATGGTTTATCTGGTTACAACCAAGTTCTGGTCCATCCAGAAGATTAAGAGAAGACAACTTTTACCACACCCTAGGGAACCTTCATGTATGTGAAGATACCTTTTGGTCTGATGAACGTTGGGGCTACTTTTCAAAGAGAAATGTACATTTCTTTTGTGGACGAGGCTGGGAGATTTATAGTCATTTATCTAGATGATGTAACTGTTTACTCCAAATCTAACGAGGAACACTTGCTCCACCTCAGACATGTGTTTGAGAAGTGAAAAAAATTTGGGATTTCATTGAATCCTAAGTAAATCCTTTTCAGGTTAGAGGAAGGTAAACTACTGGGACACATAATCTCAAAAGACGGAATTAAAATAGATCCCACCAGGATAGAAGCCATCCAGAAGGTGGAACCCCCTAGGAATATCAAAGAACTGCAATCTTTCATTGGAAAAATAATTTTCCTTAGAAGATTCATGCCAAACTTGGCCGAACTTCTCAGGAATATCACTAACATGTTGAAAAAAGACACAAAAATCAAATGGAACGCCAAGTCCAAATAGTCATTCGAGTAGGTGAAACATGCTCTCACCCAAGCCCTAGTTCTAATTATCCCATATTATACCAAAGACTTTATTTTTTTCTCCTTCGCATCTGAACACACCATAGCAGCTGTGTTATTGCAGAAAAATAGTGAAGGGTACGAACAACCCATAACGTTTTTCAACAAATCTTTGAGAGATGTTTCTTTGAACTATAACATAATGGAGAAACAGGCCTTCACTCTGGTGAAATCCATAAATGACTTTAGAGTCTATATTCTCTATTCTCACACGATTGTGTACATCCCAAACATAGTGGTTAAAGATATCCTGACTCTGGATAATCCGGATGGTAGAAGAGGAAAATGGATTGCGGTTATTCTGGAGTACGACATTGAAATAAAACCTACTAAACTGATCAAAGGACAGGGTTTGGCCAAACTAATGGCTGAGTCTAATTTTCATTCTTTGGATATTAATTTTTTGGCTGCAGAAGACGGACCAGAAGAGCAAGCGACTCCAAAAATAAAAGAGGTATTCTTAAACTCCCCTTGGTACGCAGACCTCATTTTTGTACTCCAAAATTTACAAGCTCCTCCAGGTTTGATTAAGACCAAAGCTAGATTTGTTAAATTGAAAGCATTGAAATTTTGTATTTTAGAAAGCAATCTCTATTGGAAATATCCTGGTGGTATCTTTCTTAATTTTCTATTAAAAGATGAAGCTGACAAAGTTCTTCAAGATTTCCATGTAGGAGACTATGGTGGGCACCTGAGCTGGAAGACCACAACCAACAAGATTCTGAGAGCTTGTTTTTACTGGCCTACTCTGTTCGTTGACGTCCACTAGTAGGTTATTGCTTGCCACAAGTGCCATATTTTTGAAGGTAAAAGGAAGCTTCTGCCACTCCCTATGAAACCCATTTCTGCTGAATCTCCTTTCCAACAATGGGGTCTCGACTTCATTGGTGAAATACATCCACCCTCCTTGGGATAACACAAGTGGATCCTCACAGCCACAGACTACTTCACCAAGTGGATCGACGATGTACCTTGAAGGCAAGCTACTGACTCTGTCATCATCAAGTTTTTAGAAACCAACATTTTGTCTCGTTTTGGATTCCCTAGAAAAATCATAGCTGACAATGCAACGAATTTTAGATCCAAAAGGCTAATAGAATTTTTTAATCAATATCATATTACTCTGGGACACTCGACGACTTATTATCCGCAAGGAAATGGGCTAGTCGAGTCTTCTAACAAAATTCTGGTGAACATTCTTAGAAATACACTACAAGAAAACGAGAAATCATGGCATAATAAGTTGGTTTTCTCACTCTGGACTGATAGAATAAGCACCAAAAGAGTGATTGGTATGTCTCCATACCAGTTGGTGTATGGCACTGAGGCATTTTTTCCCCTTTCATTAGGAGTTCCGGTCATAAAACTATTGCAGGAAACACAAGAAGAACCAAATGATGTCCAACGAAGGATAAATCAAATGATACACCTAATGCAATCCAGAGAAGAAGTTTACAACATAACTCAAGTGATCCAGGAAAATATAAAAAAAATTTATGACAAGAGAACCAAAGAGGATAACTTTGAATTGGGTGATCTAGTTTTGAGATGGGACTCCAGAAATGAAGATAAAAGTAAAAATGGAAAGTTCGATAGGTTGTGTAAGGGCCCTTACACCATTCAGGCCTTCAGAGGAAATAATGCTTTCCTACTTGCTAATAGTGATGGATCAAACCTGCCAAGGGGACCTTTAAATTGCAAGATATTGAAGCATTACTTGCCACCTCAGTAGAAAGATCACCTTTCCCTTTCATTGTATATATTGTTTCTTTTACAAGTAGTTTTTGTGTAGGTGATTTTTTTTAGGTGTTTGAAGCCCGCGGAGAAGGAGCTAAGACACTGAATAATGTCATCAAAATTTTCAAAATAAAGCAAGTAAGATAACAGAAGAAGCTCCAGAGGAAAAATTTTCAAGACAACAGGAAAAATGATTCTTGGCATCTCGCAAGGACGATACCATCCCCAGGTGGATCCACTGTTATAACCATATAACTTATAGGATCAACTGTTGATTGTAATTTTGTTCCTTTAGTTTTTTTGACTTGCAAATATTGCTGCATTCTACAAAAGAAAAAGAAAAAGAAAATAAAGAAAAGAAAAGAAAATAAAATAAAAAAGAAAAGAAATGAGAAAAACAAAAAGAGGGAATAAAAGAAAAAGGATAAAGCCCCATGAATTGGTAATGATGTGGTCCATACAGTGTAAACATGGCCAAGTCTTTTAAATTTAAGTATTTAGGATTAGTGAATAAGCTTGGATATATTGTCTAATCTTAGCCAAGTAAATTAGGTTAGTTAGTGAATAAATTTGATCAAACAGTCTAATCTTGGTCAAATAACCCCAGGGTAGAGTATTTTCTTAGCCCAACAGTTTAAGCTAGGCTAGAGGTGCAAAGGAGTGGGTTAGGACATAGGTTAGTTAGTTTCTCTTCAATAAAATGTGTAAGATGATCGATGGAAAATGCAGGACTTTGATGGTAAAATGTTTTTTCTAACCCCGTGGTGACAAGAGAAAGGGGGGTAGTGCGCAAAACCCACAAAAGGTCATTAAGCCTAAGTTTGGCCTCATATATTGAAACACGCCCCAGAGATTAAAGATCGGGCCTACATCTACGACTAAGTTGTTGGCACCCAGATCTATGGTTCTGATGAGTTTTCGGATCCCCCCAATCGTTCGACCTTTATCATATTGTTTTTCTAATCTAATATTTAAAAGAAGTTAAAGTTGCAGAATTTTCCATTGTGTACTCTGTTCCTAATATTTTATAGATTTAAATGTTTTCTTTCTGATGTTACAACAAAGAAATTCTTAAATGATTTTTTGTTCTAACTGATATCTCACCTTTTTCAGCAATACATCATTTTTATTCATAAAGAATCCAATAGTTTCACTATCTTGCCCTATGAAACGAATCTTATAAAAACTATCTTTGACCTCCATATTTTTAAAACAGACCCCATAGCCCAATGGAAGCGTAAGTGATATTCAGCCATTTCATTTAAAAACAATACAAACAACTCGATTATATTCTTTTTTAACTAGCCTAAAATCTTGAAAATCCAAACAAATCCAAAATTTATCAAGAGATCCCTCTCTGAAACTGGTAGGGCTAGCTCCCAGTTTCGAAGTGGTTGGTTAAGGTTACCTTTGATAGATTTCTTCTTACCTCACAACAACCTCTAGGAATTTACAGAGTGATAACACCTTTCATATTCGCAGAACCACTCCCTGTGGGGAGTCATATGAAAGGATGCACCAGAGTTAATCAACCATGCCTCATGATCTGCATGTGTGCTTGAAGAGGCCAAGTACACATCCCCTCCTTCCTTGTAGGTCTTTTCTTCTGTAGAAGAAGATTCTTTAGATCCCTTCTTTTTCTCAAATTTGGATCTACACTGCTTCTTATAGTGCCCTTCTTTTCCACATCTCCAACATACCCTTACAAACTTTCCCGGAGATTTAGATCTACCCTTAGACTCAGATCTCCCACTTGAGAAATAAGATCTGTTTCTTTCCTGGGAACATCCTCTTGCAAATAATACATCTGTGTTATGTCCTTCCATATTCTTCCGTCTCATCTCCTTCGAAAACAAGGATGAGACCACTTCTTCAAAATTCAAGGAAGTGTAATTACTACCTATGGCCACAACCAGACTATCCCACGAGTCTGGTAAAGAACCCAAAAAATTTAAACATTTATCTTCATTTGGAATTTTAATCTCAACAGATACTAACTGACTTACCATAGTATTGAAGGCATTCAAATGCTCTATCACTGAGTGTCTATCTCTCATCCTCAGGTTATACAACTTCTTTCTCAGAAATAATTTATTTACCAGGGACTTAGATTGATACAACTTCCCCAACTTTTCCCATAAATCCTTGGCTGTAGCTTCCTCTGACACATTTAGTAATACTGAATCGGAGAGACATAGTCAGATTGTGCTCTTTTCCTTTCGATCCAACTTTTTCCAGTCATCTACAGACGTTCCTATAGGTGTAGTACCTGGATCTACCACGATCCACTGATCTCTGTCCACCAACAGATCTTCCATATTGAGCTTCCACAGATAAAAAAATTTCCCATTAAACTTCTTGATCTCCATCTTCGAATTGCTTGCCATTTCTTTTCACCTGAAAAACAATACTGCAGATCTCCCACCGTAACAAGGCTTATCATAGTCCCGAGGCAAACCCTTGACCACAAAGGCATCCCCATGAAGCCAATAAAGCTCTAATACCAAATGTAAATTCTAAACTTGTACAATATCTATTGTAAACAGATATTCAGAAAAGAACATAAAAGATACAATGGAAAATACAAACATTACACAGATATTTTTCCCCTAGAAACCCAAACCGAGAAAACCAACATATTCTATATTCATTCATTATGTTACAATGTTTACAATACAAAATACATATAAGAGTCAGCAGCATCCAAACCCTAACCCAATGACCTGGATTAGTCCAAAAACCTAATTCCTTAATTGGAAATAGAAAACCATTGAGAAAGAAACCATGCACTGAAAAACCACCTAAATATAATGTGGTCCTGATCCAGAAATGTTTTTTGGGGGGTGCTTCCCCCAAAACCCTACGCGGGGGGCTGTGCCCCTTTTACCCTCCAACACTACTACACATGCAAAGAATATAACACATACCCAACACTCTATTCCTCTAAAAATATTTGGTATGTGTTCATTCTTATCTCTTCACCTTTTCTGTTTTGTTCAACTTCTGTTTCTCATCTCTGAGTTTGATCTCACACTGTGCATACTATGATTTTCCTTTCTCCCAGTTCAAATCATTTTTCCAATGAGAACAACCAACCTCACATAGTCACTGCATATCTCTTTTATGCTCTCCCACCAATTCGGTTACATCTTGCATCTCCAAGGAAAACACCTCAAAGACGGAATCGTTAAATGTCCAAGCACTATGATTCAGTTCTGCTAATTGAATCGTAACTGAAAAATTAAACGTGAGGTGAAACAGTATCCCTTCGATCAAATTCCCAATTAACCAACATCATTGGATTACACCCACAGAGACTCATGTTTATCCTATATGCCCATTGGTTGTGACCAAATGCTAAACAGAAAGTGATTTCGCATTTCAAAAATATTGTGATGAGACATCTTGACTCTCCCATGTCGTGATCTCCAAAATGGATATTAGCTAGGCTAGCTCCTTCCTCTCCTATGACAACCAGTTGTGACTAAGCGCTTATCCAGAAGGTGCTTCACGACTCATGACTTCACGAATCTTGGTATGAGGTATCTCAACTCTCCCAAGTCATGATATCCAAAATACTCCATATCAAATCAACGATTCATATATCTTCCTTTGATGGACAGCTGTGATCATGTCCTGATTTTGCGTTTCGTGATTTCCTGTTGTGAGTTGCCTCATAACTCCCAACTTGCAAAAATATGAAATGGATCTTAGCAATGTGTTAGCTCCTCCCTTCATCCTTCGATGATGTGACCTTGGATATGACCACAGACCAAACATTCAAGCGCTTCTCTTGTTATATCAACGGTCTAGAACTTTAGTAATCCAATGGTCCAGATCATTTCGCGACTTCGCATGTCACGAGTTCCTGTGTCATATTCATTTGACTCCTCCAATGTGCAAGTCTGCAAAATTCCAATCGATTTCCATGTGTCCTCTGGCTTCAATGGTCAAGATTGTTTCATGACTTCGTGTATCGCACACACCACGCTCCTTTAACTCCTCCAATGTGCAAGTCAGTGAAATTCCAATCGCTCGCCACATGTCCTCTAGCTTCAATGGACAGGATTGTTTCGTGACTTTGTGTATTGCGAGTTTAGAGGATAGTACTCAGCCTTATATTCTTCTTAGTTATACAGGATCCGATGACTATTGGTCCTCGACAGTCATATCCAATGTCTAAGATTTGTTCTTCTCTTTTGCGCACTTCTCCTGTTTGAAGTTAGATTTGACATCCATTAGGAATTCAGGATGGGTTATCCAACGATCATTGTTGCTACTTCTCCTGAGATTACACTTCTTTTCTTTCCATGCCATTATTGGTGAGTTGATGTTCTTGATATCATTGGAAAACAAGTATACACTCATCATGCTAATCTTGCCATCAATGACAAACAAGCATACTCTACCTTCTGTTTGTAAATATGCCAAAAATATGCCCCTTTGGCATTGATGGCAACCTTGAAGAACCTAAAAAACTACCCTACTCTGCCTGGACATCCAACCATACCACTGTAACATCCTTACCATTACCACACTTTCTCCCCCTTTCACATCAATGTCAAAGAAGAAACAAGCTCCCCCTGAGTTGTTGTAGTACATCTCGAAGGTATCAGATATGTGACAAGCACATACTCCCCCTAACAAGGTGAATAGATTAGACGAAAGCAGATATAACCCCCAACTTCTAACGAAGATATCCAAAAGGTGTCGCTGCTAATGGTTTAGTAAACATGTCAACTATTTGTTATGTGGAAGGAATATAATTCAACTGAACAACTTTGTTTGTAACTTTTTCTCTGAGAAAATGGTATTTTATTGGTATATGCTTAGTCTTTGAATGAAGTTCAAGATTCTTGGAGACACAAATGGCACTGGTGTTATCACAGAGAAGTTGGATGGGATTAGTATAAGTAACCTTCAAATCTGCAAGAGTTTGCATCATCCATAAAATCCGAGTGCAACAAGTAGCAACAACAATGTAATCTACCTATGTAGTTGATAAGGAAATAGATCCCTGCTTCTTACTAATCCATGCTACTAACGAGTCACCTAGGAAGAATGCACCTCCACTGGTGCTCTTTCTTTCATCCACACAATTTTCCCAATCAACATTTGAATAAGAAGTTAACTGGAAATTATGATTTCTAGGATACCACAAACCATAAGTCATTGTGCCCTTCAATTATTTGAATATCCTTGTTACAAGTACTAAATGACGTTGTTTAGGAGAAGACTAATAACGACCTACCATTCCAACAACTTGCATTATATTAGGACGGGATAATGTGATGAACAAAAGAGTACCTATCATTGATCGATATGTCCTTTGATCAACATCAGGTGAACTATCATCTTTTCTGAGCTTGCAACCAACCACCATAGGTGTACCAACAGGGGAAGAATCTTCCATCTAGAACTCCTTCAACATCTCTTTCAAATATTTTTCTTGAGTGATAAAAATTCCTATAGAATTCTGATTTACTTGCAAACCAAGAAAGTATGACAGTTCTCCTATCATGGAAATCTCAAACTCTGTTTGCATAGAGTTAGCAAACCATTGGACAGAAGAATCATTAGTACAGCCAAAAATAATTTCATCTACATAAACCAAAACAACTAGTAAATCATCACCTTCAGACTTAATGTAGAGATTGTTGTCAACCAAACCTTTCTTAAACCCTTTGTCTTGTAAAAATTTGTCTAGTCTATAATACCAAGCTCGTGGTGCTTGTTTCAATCCATATAAAGCCTTCTTTAGCTTGTAGACATAATCAGGATTATCTGTCAATGAGAATTCTTCAGGTTTCTCCATATATACTTCTTCCTCTAGATCTCCATTAAGAAATGTTGACTTAACATCCATATGATACACTTTAAAGTTCTTATGACATGAATATGCAAGAAACATTTTGATGGATTCCAATCTTGCCACTGGTGCAAAGGTTTCATCAAAATCATGTCCTTCAACTTGTGCATACCCTTTACAGACCAATCTGGCTTTATTCCTAACAACTTGTTCTTTTTCATTCATTTTATTCTTGAACACCCATTTGGAACCTATTACATTCTTAACTTCAGGTCTAGGAACAAGCTCCCAAGTATTGTTCTTCTCAATCTGATCAAGCTCTTCATTCATAGCTCTAATCCAATAATCATTGTTGTTGGCTTCAACAAATTTTTTAGGTTCAATCATAGATAGAATATCAACCTGATATTGTTCTGAGTCTTTAATCAATTTCCTTCTTGTCTGAACTCCTTTATTTATATCTCCAATTATCTGATTTTCAGGATGATTCTTTCTAACAATTATGAGAGGTGGTTTTGTTTCTTTCTGCTGATTTGTGTCAACCTGAGTATTTTTGTCTTCATTTGATTCAGATTCTTCTCTTTCTGATCCTTGGACATGTTCATCTTCAACTTCAACTATATCTTATGTTCTTGGTTCAATACTGCTTACATTACGTACTGGGATTTCTTCATCAACTTTTATGTCAATACAATCAACCAATTTATGAAGCCTCTTATTATAACATCTCTATCTTTTACTGTTTGTAGCATAAACTAAGAAGATACCTTCATCAGCCCTGTCATCATATTTGCCAATATTTTTATCATTATTCTTGACGTAACATTTACTCCCAAAGACTTTATAATGCTTGATTGAAGCAGGTCTTCCAAACCATAGTTCATAAGGATTCTTGTCACTGTGTGGCTTGAGATGAGCTTTGTTAAGGATGTGAACAACTGTATGGATTGCTTCCACCCAATATTTCTGAGAAATATTCCGTTCATTCATCATTGAAATTGCCATCTATTGAAATGATCTATTTTGCCTATCAACTACTCCATTTTGCTGTGGAGTCCTTGAAATAGTGTATTCTCGTTTGATTCCATGTTTATCACAGAACTCTTTGAATTTCCATGAACTAAACTCTCCTCCTCTATCAAACCTTACTTCCTTCAAGATTTTTCTTATTTGATTCTCATTCGGAGTCTTAAACACTTTGAATTTTTCAAATGCTTCAGATTTTTCCTTCAAAAAGGCAACCCATGTTAGTCTAGAATAATAATAAATAATCAACATAAAATAGTTTTATTTTCTTGTACCTTCTTTTCTTGATGGTCCACATAAATCCATATCTACTACTTGGAGAGGTTTTTCTATTGAAGGAAAGTTTTTATATTTGAACTGTGTCCGAGTAAGCTTTCCTATCTAGCAAGGTATACAAACAAAATCATATGGCTTTGATATCTTTGGAAGATATTTTACCGCCCCATTGTTTCTAAGATTGATTATATGATCAAAATTTAGGTGTTCAAGTCTCCTATGCCATAGCCAACTTTCATCATACTTTCTTAAGTGGCATTTTTCTTTTTCTTCTTTTAACACATAGACATTGTTTTTTGTTCTTATGCCTTTTGCAATCAGTTGTCTTGAATTCACATATTTTATTCTACAATCTTTAGAAGTAAAAACAACTTCACATCCTCAGTCACAGACTTGACTTACACTAAGCAGATTATGTTTCAGACCATCTACAAACAACACATCTTGAGCTTTTCCTTTTCCATTACTCAAACTTACCATTCCTTTACCTTTTATTTTTCCTAGTGCATCATTTCCAAAAGTTACATTCCTTGATATGTTTTCACTTAGAGTTAAAAACTTACTTTTGTCTCCAGTCATATGTTTGTAACATCCACTGTCAATATACCATGGATTCTTTTGTCTTCAGGTTGATAACACTAATCCACACTGGTCATCTTCTTTCTTCTTCCAAACCTTGAAATTTCAAGCAAAATGATTCAAATCTGACTTATAGTTCCTTAAGCGACAGTCTGTAGATTTTTGTCCATAATTATGGCAGGTGTGACATTTTGGTTCACTGAATAACACATCATAATGATTGTTATGCTTAACTTGCGTCTTTTTCCCAGCCATCACATGATTTGTAGTTTGTGGTTGTTTGTTACTTGGTTGTCTCAATCTTGTTTTGGTAGATAATTACTCCTTGAGTATCTTGATTGCTCATATCTAAATCTTAAAGAACATTTTACAACTTTGTGACCAAATTTAGAACAGAAAAACCAATATCCATAGAAAAATCCTTTGTACCTAGAAAATGGTTGTCTTCTTTGAACGAGTCGATTTCTTCCATGCTGATGATTTCTTTGACCAGAGGATGTGTTTGTGTTATTTGTTTGATCTACAGATTTGGTTCTGGTACTTTTTCTTTCATTCCTTCTTGGCGGTTGATTATCTTTCTTTGTCTCTACAGAGTGGTTGTTATCAATGATTGTACATTTGAGAAACTTGATGGATTCTGTGTTACTTGGCTGATCACTACATGATCCTTATTCATAAACCAAGCAATATTTGAACTTTGGATTCCTTTTCTGATTTAGAATGGAAGTTGATCCTTCTGAGGCTTTAATACTTGACAAATTTTGGTGATACAATGCCTTAAACTTCTCCATATCTTTTCTGGTTTTTACTATCTCTTCTTATAAGGCTTCACACCTCGCTTTCTTCTCTAATAATTGTTGTTTCAGAATGTCCTCTATTTTCCTTGCCTCTTCTAACTCCACTTTTAGTAGGGCAAAGTCTTCATTAGGTTTTTTACCATTCATTTTAAACTGCATCAACAACTTTTTTTTGTTTTCTCTTCTTACATCTGAGTCTGACAATTTCTTCCAAAGCTCTGATTAATTCACTTTCCATATCCACCACAAATTCTTCTTCATCCATTTCACATCCTGAATGTTCATCATCAATATCTCTCATATCCATAAGCATAAAATCATTCACTTTGTCTTCGCAGGATGAATCACTATCTATGTCTTCTGAGGAGTCGTCATTGTTTGCACACAAACTTTTATTTTTATTATATTTCTTAAATTTGCATTTCTTTTCATCATCGGAGTTCTGGTCCTTTTGGTAATTTTTCTTGTGAGGACACTTAGATGCAAAATGACCTATTTTACCACAGTTAAATCATTTGAAGGGCAACTTGCCTTGATATTTGCCTAATCCTTTCTTTATCCTTCTCACAAATTTTGCTTCAATATCATCTAGTTCTGAATCAATATTCTTGTCTACTTTAAAAGATGCTTCTCTAGTAATGGATTTATCTTTGCTCATTCTAATTTCATATGTAGTTAGAGTTCCTAGGAGTTTATCAATGGACAGAGTTTTAAGATCATTTAGTTCTTCTATTGCAGAGAGTTTTGGATTAAATTTATCAAGCAGAGATCTTAAAATCTTTTGAATTAAAAATGATTCTTCAATATTCTCACCAAGACCCTTCATGGCATTCACAATCTCTTCAACTCTTAAAAAATACTTGATAACTGTTTCATCTTCATTCATATTTAGTTGTTCAAATTTTAATCTATATGTTTGAAGTTTGGCATCTTTTACTTTCTCATTTCCTTCATAACTGCTAATAAGTTTATCCCACATTGCTTTCGTAGTTTCAAGATGCATCACCTTTACAAACTCAACTTTAGTAAGTCCATTCAAGATAACATTCATTCCCTTAGCATTAATTCTAAATTCTAACTTATCATCCTTGGAAGCTAGCACAACAGGCTTTATGTATCCAGTCTCTACTACATCCCAAACATCAACACCTAAGGCCATTATGTATGTTCTCATTCTAACCTTTCAGAAGGAAAAATTTGTTCGATCAAACAGAGGAGGCTTATTCACTGAAGTCCCTTCATGACTTGTCCTGTTTAAGCTTATAGATCTACCTTTAAATAAAAGGAACCCATTGTGATACCAATTGTTGAAATTACTA
>JASDQU010099954.1:334992-439352 GCA_032191745.1 Picea mariana
TTGTTACCTGTGCTTAAACAATTTATGGCTATTCAAACAATTTTTAATCTCTTCCAAGTGACCATCAATATTATACAAGATATGAACAACATAAAGAAATGAACATCAGTCACACATAAGATATACATAGAGACATATTTTCACGAGGAAACCCATAAAGGGAGAAAACCTCTTCTTATTCGAATGATAGGCAGTCTTTTAAGTTCTGTACATCATCTATCTTTGAGCACCAAATCAAACCTATGTTTTATAAGCTTCAACTTGCTAAGATCACCAACCCTCTGATTTCTCTAGCACCCACTAGAAGGAAGAACCAACTCCCTGAGTGTTCCAGCACCAACTGGATGGAAGCACCAACTTCCACTTATACAAGCACCAACTTGCATACAGAAAACTTTGTGTTTTCCCAAGCACCACCCTACCACCCTATTTTCAAGACACAACTAGATCAAAGCTTCAACTTCCAGTATTCAAGAACAAACTAAAATAACATAGGACTATAGTCCTCCCTAGCATCTCCCTACCTCCCTACCTCCATGATTATAAATAAATGATTGAATAACCAACAATACAGGTATATAAAGTTCTTACCACTTCTTCTCTGTTCTGCAATTCTTCTCTACTTCACTATTCTTCTGCTCTGTTCATACTTGGCTTGACTTGCTGTCTCTGTCTATCTGTTCTTTCTATGTTCCTCTCAAACTCTTTGGCATGTGTTCATTCTTCTCTCTTCACCTTTTTTGTTTTGTTCAACTTATGTTTCTCATCTCTGAGTTTGATCTCACACTATGCATACTGTGATTTTCCTTTCTCCTAGTTCACCTCATTTTTCTAGTGAGAACAACCAACCTCACATAGTCATTGCATATCTCTTTTATGCGCTCCCACCGATTCAATTACACCTCGAATCTCCAAGGAAAATTCCTTAGCAACTGAATCTCCAAACGTCCAAGAAATATGATTCAATTATGCTAATTGAATCATAACTGGACAATTAACCGTGAGGTGAAATGGTATCCCTTCGATCAAATTCCCAATTAACCAACACCATTGGATTACACCCGCAGAGACTCATGTTTATCCTATATGCCCACTGGCTGTGACTGAACACTAAACATAAAGTGATTTCGTGATTTTTCGTTTCAGAAATCTTGTGATGAGACATCTCGACTCTCCCATGTCGTGATCTCTGAAATGGAGCTTAGCTGGGCTAGCTCTTTCCTCTCATATGACCACCAGTTGTGACTAAGAACTTATCAAGAAGGTGCTTCATGACTTGCAACTTCAGGAATCTTGGTATGAGGTGTCTTGAGTCTCCCAAGTTTTGATATCCAAAATACTCCATATCGAATCAACGGTTCATATCTCTCCCTTTGATGGATAGTTGTGATCATGTCACGATTTCGCAGTTCATGATTTCCTACTGTGAGTTGCCTCATAAATCCCATCTTTAGAAACTCCGAAATGGAGCTTAGCAGTGTGCTAGCTCCTCCCTTCATCCTTTGATGATGTGACCTTGGCTATGACCATAGGCCAAACATTCAAGCACTTCGCTTGTCAGATCAACGGTCTAGAACTTTGGTGATCTGATGATCCACATCATTTTGTGACTTCGCATGTCGTGAGTTCTTGTGTCATATTTCTTTGACTCCTCCAATGTGCAAGTCATCAAAATTCCAATCACTTGCCATGTGTCCCTTGGATTCAACAGCCAGGATTGTTTCACGACTTCGCGTATCGCGAGTTTCCACACCATGCTCTTTTGACTCCTCCAATGTGCAAGTCAACAAAATTCCAATTGCTCACCACATGTCCTTTGGCTTCAACGGCCAAGATTGTTTCATGACTTTGCGTATCGTGAGTTTAGAGGATAGTACTTAGCCTTATCTTCTTCTCAGTTATATAGGATCTAACGAGTGTTGGTCCTCGGCGCTCAGATCCAACGTCTGAGATTTGTTCTCCTCTTTTGCGCACTCCTCCTGTCTGAATTTAGATCTGACGACCATCAAGAATTCGGGATGGGTGATCCAACGATCACCGTTTCTCCTCCTCCTAATCTTACACTTATGTTCTTTCCATGCCATTATCGTTGCGCTGATGATATTGCTATCATTGGAAAACAAGTATACACTTGTTGTGTTGATCTTGCCATCAATGGAAAACAATAATACTATGCCTTTGTCTGTAAATATGCCAACACTTAACCCTAAAATTTTTCCTTCTATATGCTTTACAATTCATAGATTTGTGTCTAAAATTAGACCATGCAAAGAAATAACCAAAGAAAATGTGAGGATACCTGTTTTGATAGAACTTCTTTGGTATTGTCTTATCTTCCTTCTTGATGGGTGGAAGTGGTCCTCTAGAGTTCTGTTTATTTATTGTCTTCTGTTCATTTTTCTTCTTGAATGTACTGAGGAGAGTATCTACATAAGATTTTGAATTAACTTGGCTTTCTTCTTGTGAATTGACTATTCCATTTTTATTACTTGAATCCCTTTGTGTGGTAATAATCTTATCTAATATTTTAGAACTATTTTCATATTTTGTTTGAATGAGCTTTGCATCCAGTTCTTTTCTCAAGTGAACTATTTTTGCCTACATTCTTTAACATGTTTGTTTTTATTTAAGAGACTTTTCCAGACTTTCTTCGATCCTATTTGCTTCTAGGATTAGGTTTTTCGGGTTGCTCATAAGTTTCTCCATATCCTTTTCTTTCTGTTCATGTTTTTCTTTTTGTTCAACTACAAAAATTTTCAGTTGTCTATATCTGGTTTTGTATTTTCTTAATTCATCCAAGGCACTGGGAATTTCTTCTTCCATATTAACTTCTTCTTCATCTTTTGACTCTTTCTCATGTTTAATGTCTTCTATATCATTATACTCTTCAATACATATAAAAATGACTTCATCATCATCACTGCCACTATACTCTGATGAACTATTGTTTTCTTCTTTTGAGTAAAAGTTATTTTTCCCTTTGTAAAACTTTTTCTTGTAGTTGGGATTTTCCTTTTTCTTGTACTGGTTGGTTTTGTTTTTTTCATCTTCAGGGTCCTCCTTAGGATAGGGAAAATTGGCTGTAAAATGGCCAACCTAGCCACAGTTAAAACATTTGAAAGGCAACTTGTCTTTGTACCTCCTTGATCCTTTTTGAAGTTTTTTAATGAAATTTGCTTCTTCCGCATCAGATTCTTCATCATGGCTGGATTGGAGTTCCTGCTTCTAATTCTTTGTTTTCTTGAGTAACTTAAAGGCTGCCTCTCCTTGTGAGTGATTCTCATGACCTAAACGCATATGCTGTGAGGATTCCATACAATTCATCCATGGTGAGTTTATCTAGATTATCTTGATCTTCAAGAGATGACACTTTAGGATCATATAAAATAGGTAGTGTTCTTAGTACTTTTTCAACTCGCTCATTGTCTGACACTTCTGCTCCCAATCCTTTGATTACATTAACAATATTATCCATTATTTCAAAGTACTCTGTTATAGCGAGATTTGCCTCAACATTGCTATCTTGCACAGAGAGCCTTTTTCCATTTCCATATGTAGACTTGTCGTCCCTTTTTTATGAATCCAGAGCCAAAAATATACATTTTTCCACATATACGCTCCCTATCAGTTATGCAAGATGTGTATACATTGGCTGCTCCACTACATCCCACGTACATCGAGATTTGTGCCAAAAAATACAAAAATGAAGTCGGGTTTCCATGTCACGACAGAATATCTCTGATCCTTGGCCTTCCACATATTGGAAATGTTCTAACTCGGCCCTTCATTTTCATTCTAAAGGCTATAAAAGCACAATTTCAAGCTATGGAAAAAAGGGGAAAGCATTCAACTTTGAGAGAAAAGTTACTCTGGAGAAATTTCTTCATATTGAGTCTACATCCCTTTCTCCCTCAAGTCTAAACACAGTGTTCAGCCCCCAAGCTCTTTCCTTATTGTTGAGAGAACCTCATTGACTCTCTCTTGTGAGCTTTCCTTTGGTGGAGGATTGAAGTGGTGGAGGCCCAATTGGAAGGAACTTGGTTTCTTGGTTTCTAACTATGCTGACACGGAAGTTTGTAATGCTGTCACTTCTACTGATCAATTATTAATAGAAATACTCCTTGGGCGTAGTCTTTCTCATTGTTTTTCATTTTTTGGTTTGTCCTTGAACTGTGGGTTGTTTGCTTAGCTGCTTGGTATTATGCTTGATTTATTTCGTTTATACACAATAGAATTCTTTATATATCAGGTTGCTCTTTAGTCCATGCATTTTCTCTTTAATATATTGAAAATACAAAAAAAAATAGGCATTTTGCATTGGTTAACAATTTTGCCTTTGAGCCTTTATCATTAGCTTAGTTCATTTAGTGAAAGATTGCATTTTACTTTTGAATTGCAGAGTTGAAATTGAAAATTGCACTACTTTTATTAGCATATCATTCATTGAAGAGTTAAAGATAGACTTTGCATTATATTCATATTCATTTTCTTGCAGAGTCATAACATCATGAGTTTCACTTCCATACCTTTTTGAGTAATCACGACCAATAAAATTTATGCTTTAAACTAAAATTGATTAGTCACAATTTTATTTTTTAGGGTGCACAAACTAGTCTAGGATTTAGTGCCTTGGAATAGGATTTTGTGAGTAAACTTCTCCAAGGAAATTAAATCAACATATGTGTCTGAGACATGGAGTTGATAAGTCTATTGTATAATTGGTAATATCAGGAGGCTTCGCTCACATCGGAGTTTATCGTGAGGTCGGGTGAAGTTAGTTGAAGGGATAACCCCTAGATACTCTCCTAGCGTCAGAGATATTTCTGTGGATTTATTCATATTTGGGGATCTTGCTAGTACCCATACCTCTGTGAGAGGCGGTGCTTTCAAGGTTTCAGGATTTTCTGCCCTACCCATACAATGATCCAGACTTACGACTACTCGCCTTTGCATCAGTTATACAGTGTTTTATTAGTTGTTTGACTTAGCCATCTCATAGGTTACTTGCAGGGGTTATTTTGCTTGTATCCTGGGTCAGATAGAGGTCAGAAAACACACAACCTTTATGGAGGATTACCTCTCCGGGGGGATCTGACCGACTGGTCGTTAAGCCCACGAGGGCCTCTATAACTGATTATGTTACCTCCAAACTTCAGCAGGGAGTCTCAGGTCCCTCTTGGATGATACGAGGGAGGCCACTCAGCCACTTTAGCCCGTTTGCATGCATATTGGCCGTTTGACTTTTGGTATTCTCTTTGATTATTAGATGACCATAAGATTTCATGCTGAGTCTTTATTATCATGGATAGTGGAGTTCCTTTTTCTCCCTCGTTTACTGCTACCCCCCCCATGATGTTCATGGGGGAAAATCCGTCTGGTTTCTATAGTGGTATGCAGAATTATGGTACTCAGACAATGCCTTGGGTCTCTAATAATTTTTCTCATGGTATGTATGACATGTCTTCACACTTTCCATCCTCGGTCTCGCCTTCTTATGTGAATAAAAGTTTTGGGTCTGGGGCATGATGCCTCCTTCTTATCCCTCTCTGTTTGGTGGGAGTCATTTCCTTCAAACATCTCTTACTATAGGAGGTTGGAATCTTCCTTCCTTCGAATCCACTATACGAGAAGTAAGTGCCCAAATATGCAATCATTCTGCTTATTACACTCCATCCACCTATCCTTCTTCCGCCATGTCGGTTGCTATGAACAATTTTCCCATGGTTGACCTCCATCTATCCTCTGGTGTTTCATCCAGGGGAACTTATTTTTGTAGTATGGACAACCCCCTTCACGAAGTTCCTTCGTCTGGGGGGAATATGTATCCTCACATGAGTAACCCTTGTCATGTCACTTTCTCTTCGCAAGCGACTTCCTCGGTGTCGATGCTCTTACAACCCTTTATGAATTAGTATGGAGGAGGATATTATCCGGATGGACAGGGACAGGGTGTAAACCAAGATCCTTCCCGGCCTGTAATTTCTCAGAACCAATCTTTCCTTGGACCTTGGTCTCAAATGCCACAATTTACCACTGCCACAAGTCTAGTCACTACGTGTCATGCTAGCATTATATCACCAACCTCTGCTAGTCATGTTGGAGATTGGTTGACAACCTCTACAAGTCATGTTGAAGACCTGCAACCAGCCACTGCAAGTCATGCCGGGGGAACATGTTTGGTCACTTCTAGTCACACTGCACATCCATCGCCAACCTCTGCTAGTCATGTTGGAGATTCATCACCAACCTCTTCTAGTCATGCTGGGGATTCATCACCAACCTCTACTAGTCATGTTGGGGATTCATCACCGACCTCTGCTAGTTATGTCGGATATTTTCGACTAGCCTCTGCAAGTCATGTTGGGAGCATGTCACCAGCCACTGCAAGTCATGTTGGGGGAATTCATCTGATTGAGAAGACTATACGTCTCAGACGTAAGCCTAGATTCCTTTGCATGATTTGTGAAGGAAGTCACCTTACTCATTTGTGTCCTGTTACTTATGGGATACTAGAAGCATGGGGATCACCTAAGGGCTCTTTGGGTTCTAAGGAATTTATGGTTTCACAACACTCTGTTCCTTCTTTGGTTGATACAACAGTCATGCTGATGCAATCTTCGGCTGACACCTCTTTTCCTTTAGGGGTTGATGCATCCTTTGACCTTGTTGTCTCACATCCCATTCAACCTGTGGTCATGTCAATGCAATCTTCGACCGACACCTCTTCTATGTTTGGGAATGATGCACCTCTTGACCTTGTTGTCTCGTATCTTGTTCAACCAATGGTCGTGTCGATGCAATCTTCAACCGACAACACTCCTATTGTTTTGGGTGATGCACCTATTGACCTTGTTGTCTCCCATCCTATTAAACCAATGGTTGAGGAAGTGGTCGTAATGATGCAATATTCGATCAACCCCACTCTTCTCTTGGAGAGTGACAAGCCTAAGGAAGAGGTCGTGCCAATGCAATTTTTGGTCGATCCTGATCTTCTGGTTCTGGTTCTATACCTTCAATGCCATGACCTTAGCATTTATAGTACTTCACCTTCTAAACAAGAGAAAGTTTTACTCTTCTCGAGTTCTCTCCCTCCAATTCTTGACGAGGTTCTCTTTGATTGGGATAGTCTTGTGCGGTATCCAATGCCTCAGTTTATGTCTTTTCCAAGAAGAGACATTATCTGATATAACACGAAGATGATAACCTCCATTATCACTTTTCCCTTCTCGACTTGGAGATATTTGGGTATTCCCAAGATTGTGTCGGTTCTCTGTAAGATACTGACATTCTACAGAAGGTCTGCACGGGAGCCTTGGCCTCCCCCATGGCTTTCCGCCTAGAATCTTCCAAACGAGTCTTAGTTAAGCTCTTTTCCGACTTGTCTAAAAAATCAAAAATATTTCCGAATGATTTGTCCTTTTCACACTCATTAAACTGGATTTGAAAGTTCATGAGTCTCAGTTAATCTCTTTTCCGACTCGTTATCAAAAATAGAAAAGATTGCCGAGTGAACTTGTCTTTTTCACACTTGTAAATTGGATTTGAAAAGATGTCTATTTGGCACAAGTTTACCCCTTTTTTACACCAAGTAGACTAAAAGACATAAAAAAAGACATTTTTTTGCATTAAGTTGTGAGCCTTTAGCCAGTTCTTGCTTTGCGTTATAGAACGTTGCCTAAGCAATTTTTGCATCCTCAACCAAGAAGAGCCTTGTTTATATCCTTTGCAATTTGACACCCTATACCCTGGAGGGAACATCACCCCGAGTGTCCATCTCCTGCAAGCATTCCCCTACATTGAGAATAGGTACGTTCCACTGCTGGAACTAGTTTTTCTTACTTGTGACACTAGTTCCCTCCTCTGTATCATAACATTCATTTGTTATGAAAAAAAAAAAAAAAGACGGGTGGGAAGGGAGTACTATATTGTAATTGGAAGTAGTTGTGTCGCCTTTGAATAGAACACAAAGTTATTGAGTCCTTGCATCATCATAATTTTGGGTTTAGCATGGCCTTAGGAAGCTAATCTAGATACAAAGTTTTCTCTACCAACTGGTTACTCTTCCAGTCCCTATAGAGAACGTTATTGATGCTTCTTGCATCTAATTGTCACATCATTGAGTTTATGATGCCGGAGTCTACCGTATGTCTCATGCTCTTGTTCAAAGGAAGTCTATCAACCTGCGTCAGCCACTCCTCGAAAATCTTGACTTTGCATGTCGGCCATACCCTCAGTTTGTCTCAAAATATCATGATACTATAGTCTTATCATGCACCCTGGCCCTACTTTCATCATTGGTAGGTCACCTTGAACCCAACAATCGACATTTCATCACTGGTCATTGACTGGGTGCTTTCCCTTGTGTTCAATAGTAAGACATCTATTCACACTTTGGGATTCGTGTAGTGTCTTGGATGCCATTAGCCTTATTGGTGGTTTCCTCACCTTTTTCATCATTTTCTCATCATTGGCTGCTATTCAGAGGGTCTTTTTCATATACCGCTTGCACTTGGTACACACGAAAGATGCACAGATTCGTTGGTTTGTGAACATGTTATTCGTCCGATTTCCATCAAATCATGAAGATCCTACTTTGTTCCTCGTGCTGACCGATGAGAGATGCCTTAATGCTCTCCTTTCAGCGGGTCTCTTTCCATCGACTTCAACTCATTTATTCTGGATATGGAACCTAGAGTTTCATGAGTTCCTTGAGGCTTGCAGTCATTAGTGATAGGCTCTCTCGCTATTGATAGATGGGAATACATCAATGTCTCTTGATCAATGGATTTCTCAAGTGTTCGACACCAACTCCTTTATTCACACTTGTAGAAATGTACTCAGTGCCTTGATACCTACTTTCATTATTGGTAGGTTGTCTCGTGTTTGTTAACGGTATACCTCAATGATCGGTAATCAACAATGTCTCATCATGTTCGACCTCAACTCCTTTTTTCACATGATGTAGACTTGCACCTTAGTGGATTGTGTAGAAGACTTGAAGACATCACTATGTGGATGCATCTTTTCTGAGTTGTTGCTTCTCTTTCATTGGACTAACACCTGTTCAACTCTAGTTATCATGGGAGATCATATTTTACTTCATGGTATACATATATATTCAGATTGATTTTGAGACTGGTTTCACTGGGCCTTGTTCGTGACTATGATAGCTTTTAGCATACAAACACATTCGTATTCACCTATTCATGGCCATGAACACTTGTTTGGTATATTTTCCACATGGATCTGCATTGTATTCTTGGAAGCCATGTATGCAAAGTCAGTACATAATGTGTTAAGAAATTGAGTTCGTCCCGTTGGTTCTCCACCACTCCACTTCTGGGTTATTTATAATGTATTTCGTCCATCGCAGATACTCCTCTGATCTCACACATTAGGGCGCATCTGTTATAGCGAGATTTGCCTCACCATTGCTATCTTGCACAGAGGGCCTTTTTCCATTTCCATATGCAGACTTGTCATCCCTTTTTGATGAATCCAGAGCCAAACATATACATTTTTCCATATATACGCTCCCTATCAGTTATGCAAGATGCGTATACATTGGTTGCTCCACTACAGCCTGTGTACATCAGGATTTGTGCCAAAAAATACAAAAATGAATTCTAGTTTCCATGTCACGAAAGAATATCTCTGATCCTTGGCCTTCCATATACTGGAAACGTTCCGACGCAACCCTTTAGTTGCATTCTGAAGGTTATAAAAGAACAATTTCGAGCTATGGAAAAAACGAGAAAGCATTCAAATTTGAGAGCAAAGTTACTCTGGAGAAATTACTTCATATTGAGTCTACATCCCTTTCTCCCTCAAATATGAACACAGTGTTCAGCCCCCAAGATCTTTCCCTATTGTTGAGAGAACCTAATTGAATCTCTCTTGTGAGCTTGCCTTTGGTGGAGGATTGAAGTGATGGAGGCCCAGTTGGAAGGAACTTGGTTTCTTGGTTTCAAACCGTGTCGACACATAAGTCTGTAATGTTGTCACTTCTACTAATCAATTATTAATAGAAATACTATTTTCCTGTCCTATTGGTATATTGCAAATGTATGCTTATTATTCGTGGGCATGTTTATAATATTTATTGATGGATTATGTTATCTAATGTGATAACCCCTTTCTATCATAACTATATACTTTCTCTGCTCATTTGTTAAGAACTTATTGTAGGTATAAATCTTTGGGCGAAGTGCTCAACGGTGGAACACCATCAAACGTTGGATCAAGGTAGGCCTATTTCTTATCTTGCACATTAGTTTATATAGAATATGTTGGAATTGAGTTTATTTCTGCAGTCATACCTGTCTATTGTGGTTTACCCTTCGCCATGGCGAGTTTTTCCCTCATAACATACTCTGAGATATTCTCTTCATCCTTCATTTTCAGACCTTCATATTGTACTCTGAGAGTCTAGAGTTTGGCCCTCTTTACCTTGGAATATCCTACATATATGGTTTCCAATTTATCCCATAGTTGTTTTGCATTATTATAGTTTAGTACCTTAGCAAGGATTTTCTTACTCAGTCCAACATGTAGTGTTTTTAAGGCCTTTGCATGGTCCCAAAACTTTTTCTTATCTTATGCTTTTGTGCGAGTGGTTTTTGGAACATAATATCCCTTTTCTACTAATTTCCATACTTCTAGTCCAATGGACATCAGATAGCTTTTCATTCTAACATTCCAAAAGACATAGTCTTCACCATTAAATAGGGGGATTTTTTATGACATCTTCAACTGTTGATCCATTCTAACGTATATTTCTCTTCAAGTGATTTAAACCTTTTGTGAAGAGACCCGCTCTGATACCAGTTGAAGGATCAGATCCTCTCACTGAGAGGGTGGGGGGGTGAATCAGTGACACAATAATTTTATCAATTTTCTTTTATTTATGCAAACAAAATTTTGACACAATATTTATCGTGGAACCCAAATGGGAAAAACCACAAACTCTTTTCTATTAACTACAAAATTTGTTTTACATCTTACATAGAAGGAAGATATTCTTCCTTTTCGATCAACACCAACTGATCAGGATGCACCCACACCCTTATTCACTAGCACCAACTGGTAGGAGGCTACAACCCCCTGTTTAGTCAGCTACAACTAACAAGGAAGCACTAACTCCCTCTGCAGGCACCAACCTGCCCTTGCACCACCCAACCACCCTTGATTTTTTGAATCTGGACAAAATTTTGTTTCAAGTCTTTTACTGCATCTCTCTCTACTTCTCTGATTTGATATATTCTCTGATTCAAACTACAGAGACACGCTTTCTTCTCACCACTCTTTCTCATTTATATATTCTTCAAAACAACGTGAGTGTTATACACTGTGTCCCTTTATTTGGAGCATCACACCTCTTCGTTTAACTTAACCATAAACATTGTTTTAACATTTTTATCATGAAGGATTTTCATAAATTGATCACAAATATGGATCAATTTCATCCTTTAAACTCGATCTCGAACCTCTTTTATTTTCATAGGAACCGAATTCTATGGAGGCACTTCCTTCAAACCATTACATGTGACCGAGTGTTAACAGAACCACGGGATTACCAATTACAACGACGTATTATATTGTCATTTATATCTCTTATATCATATGACCAACGATAGTGACCAAACGCTAGGTTAGATGAGCGCCTGAGCAGTTATTAATTCAACAGTCATGATTCAATCTTCTGATGAGATGGACGATTGACGAAACTTCACCCTTCGAAACTTAGGGATTTGAACTTTTCAAACCTTAGAATCAGATCGGACAGTTTATTTCATGGAAAAAAATCAATGGTCAGATTTGATCTTTACACTCATCCTTTCATTGTTCAATCTAACGACTAGGACTTAATCAAACATTGAGATGGACGACTGTCGTAACTTTGGAATTTTAAATTTTCAAACTTACACTATCCTTCCACTGTACTATGATCAACAGTTGAGAATACACTTGAAGTGATCTTTCATATTAGACGACTCATATCCTTGCTGACGTGGTCTTCCACATGTCCTTGCTAACGTGGTCTACGACATATCATTGTTGATGTGGTTTGCCACATATCATTGCTGATGTGATATCCCATATGTCCTTTGTTGACTTGGTCCACCACATGTCCTTGCTGATGTGGTCTGCCACATGTCCTTGCTGACGTGGTCTTCCATTGTGGTTTGTCACATGTCTTCTTGAATCGGACGATTGAGGCTTACTTCAGATGATCTGGCGGTCGAGAATTTATTTAAGCTCTCCGGGTCTCCGGGCTTCGAGAATTTGAAATCTCAAACTTTTCGGAGTGTAACCTCCTCACATCTTTATACTTGGAGTGAAAGATGTTTGTTCAATCAGGACCTTGGATCAATGGCTCGATCTGTCTACGATGCTACTCTTCTAGCTTATCTTTTCCTTCCACTTAGAATGATCCAATGACTGACGAAAATTCACATAAATGAGATCTCAGATCTTACCTCGCTTATCTTATCCTTCCACTCAAAAATGATTTGACGGATGACGAGAAATTGGGTTTGACCCGACGGCTAACGGGTATTCAGATAATCAAATTCTCAACCCTTTAGCCCTTGTTATCTTATCCTTCCACTTTAAGATGATCCAACGATCACGATCCTCCAACAGTCCTCAAGCCCATAGTCACTGATATGACCAACATCTGTAATATTTAGACGATAAACACTGTTAATTTCTTGATCAAATAGTTGTTGAGGCTTCTCACTCTGATTGTACGGCTGCTAAGGCTTCTCACCTTGAGCATACACTTTTCCTTCCGAGCTTTGATCTTTACATTTTCTAATCCTCCTGAGATTTTATCATAGGAAAATTGTTGATCCTATCGTGATCAACAATAATCATGAATTTCTTCATCCTATCTCTACATTTTTTAACCCTCCTAAGATTTTATCATAGGAACATTGTTTATCCTATCGTGATCAACAATAATCACGAATTTATTTAGCCTTAAGGTGATGTTCTTTTGTCGATTCTCAGTATACTTTTCTTCCTAATATTAACCTTGCTTCTTTGCTTATTATGACTGTTGACATCAATGACAACACATGAATGACAATATGTCCAACAATGTGGATCTAGGGTTTTGGCACCTAAGGTTTTGACACCTAGTCTTCGGTCTAAGGTTGTCCAAGAGTCATGAAATGTATAAATAAAGGTCTAGAATATTTGAGAGGGTTGGTTATAGTTCATTGTTGTTGTCGTCATTGTTGGTGATATCCATATTGAGAGAGAGAAGTGTTTTGTTGTAAGATAATTCTGTATTCTAGATCTTCAGCTGGGTGCGAAGATCGACCCTACAGCTGGGTGCACAGGGAGGGAAGAGAAAGAGGAAGAGAGAGAAGGATTTGTAGCTAAGTGAAAATATAGAACTGTATGTTTTCATCTAATATATCAAGAAACATAGTTTTGTGGACGTATCCCTAGGGAGAGGGTGAACCACGTAAATCTTGTTGTTCTTTGTTATTGATGTTGTGTTATTTTCTATCTGTTATATTGTTATTGCATGGATGTTTTCCCTATTAAATATAGAAGGTATAAACTAACTTCGTGAAGCTTAGTGTAAGACTGTTAAAAAATCTCTAGGTTTCATTGAGTTTTTGTTCTGTAATCATTTTTCATTTCCTCTAGTTGTAGACACATGTGTCCTGCAACCCCCCTATTGCTACTTCGGGTGAGACTTCATTTGCTTCGCAGGTGTTGCAGAAATGGGAAGTAGTTAGGGTTTTTTGGTGCGTTGTTTGAGTTGAACCCCGGGTCTGCCCCTATTCCAACAAATGGTTTTGTTGTCGAGACCGGGATCTTCTTGAGGGAATGTCAAGGTGGTTTCCATCGAAGAAAAAAATTCATAAGTAGATAGAAGAATAAGAAAGGGAGTTCACCGTAGCTCAGAACAAGAACCCTAGAATTAGTACAAAAGACCGGTTGGGGAGGTACATCTTTATGGATGTGCACAAAATTTTCTTTACAGGATTTCATAAGGATTTATACGAGTGGTTAGCCAAACTAGAAGATACTCAGTTTGAAATCAGATCTAGACCACCTGTGGTTCGGTGCTGATCAATAAATTCAAGAGAGTTTATAACGCGGTGTCTAGAGCAGTAGATATTTGGTTTGATAGAACTATTGAAGGGTAAATTATTGATTTTTCCATTGATAGAGTGGAATCATATAGTCAAGAAGAGAGGTATTTCTTCAAGGGACCTAGAGGAAAGTTTCTACACTTCTTGAAGTTAAATATTAATATGCTATTGCATGAAAAAAATATCTTGAAGATACAGTAATCAGTTGGATTTTAAAGCTAATGTTCAAAAATTCAGAAAGCAACAGTGACATAGAGGCTGGACACACACGTAGTGGGAGATCAGTCATAGAGGTTCCTCTTGTTAACCTATTTAAGTAGAGTTATAGAGATGAGGGATTCTATAGTGGAGAAGAAGTAGAGCTGACAGATGAAGAGTATTCAGACTCCATAAGGAAAGAGGAAGTAGAGACTGAGGAAATTCACCGAGTAGAACCAGAAACCTCAGGTACTGTGCCAAGTGTCGAAGTAAGTATTATTACTCCTCATGTTGTTTTAGTAGCATTAAGTAGTCAGAGTAACTAGAGTAATCAGAGCACCTAGAGCACTGTTACGAGCAGTTTATTACATACTCAGTCGAGAAACCAAGGAAGATCCATGGCAGATGAAATGAGGTTACCCATTTTTAGAGGAGATGGATATGAGGATCCTGACTAACACTGGTTCTTGTGAAAAGCGGTATGGAGAATTAAGCAAGTCACTAACAAAGATGTTAAGAGAGCTCATTTTAGTACTACCTTGAGGGATTGTGCCCTGAGCTGGTACATGAAGTTTGTTACAGGATATTCATAGCCTAAACTGCTGAGTGAAATTAAGATTGTTTTTAGTGCATATTTCAAGAAACCAAAGTCAGAGTCACAGTGCATTACAAAGTTGAAGGAAATCAAGCAGAAGGTGACTGAACCCATTTGGGAGTTTGACTAGAGGTTTAAGACCTTGACATGCCATTTAAATTTTCAGATCCCAGACGAACATCATAAGGAATGGTTCATCATTTCCCTTCTACCACACATTAGATTTCCTTTAATGCAACATAAGTTCACTTCGCAGGATAAATCTCTAGAGATCACCATGAAACTAGAAGCAGCCCCTGTAGGAAAATCCAGTCCAGGTATGAGCCAGATTTTGAATCAATTAACTAGTTTATCTTTACAGGTTGAAGATATGAAGAAGGACGAAGGAAAAGAGAAAAGAGAAGATATCTGGTATATCATATGTAAAGTAGAGGGCCATGAAAAAGAGAATTTTCCTTTATTTAATGAATACTTAGCCTTTGGAGCACCTAACCCTTTGAAGTAGGATACTTAACCATGGTGTGAGGTATGTAGAAATAGACATCGCCCTGGTGAATGTTATTATATGAAGAAATATGTCCAGACACCCACCAACCTTTATTGCACATTCTGTAAATCTGTGGGGCATGATGAGAAGAAATGTAGGGCTTATGACCTCATGCATGAAAGGCCAAGGGATACATATAGAATTCAAGGAGAATTACAGTTAGATGGAAATAATGCACAGTTCAATTCCCCAGGAAGAGGAAACTTTAACCCTCGTGGTGGATTCAGAGGAAGAGGACGACGAGGAGGAATGGATCGAGGTCAAGGTCAGATCATTTTCTATAATTTCACCCAACCAAGTCACTTGGAAAGGGATTGTCAGAACCCTTGTACTACTTGCAGCTACTGTAATTCATTTGATCATGTCATTGAATATTGTCTAGTATTGCTAGCAAAAATTTAGGAGAGACGAGGTGGAAACCAACAAGTCCAACTAATATCAGTTGAACCTTGAGGTGAGGATCCAAGAGTCACTGTGATTACTAGAGGAGGCACTATTATATAAGAAGACAGGGTGACTCCAAAAAGCACTACAGATGGATCAGGGATCAAAAGAGCTACAGAGAAGACACCATTGTTTGATCCAAGGAAAGAAAAACATATTTTTGAAGAAGCAAGAAGAGAATTTGTAGGTGAACAAGCTTCTTCATCTAGGGAAAAACCAGAAGTAAGGGAATGTGAAATGCCTCCAGCATTTTACCAGTCTGCCCTAGCTAGAAAAGGGAAAGAGGTAAGAAATCTTATGGACTTCTTGTATACTTGTATCAATTTGATTAAAGATGAAAAAGATGTGTAGGAACTACAACACCTAATCAAATAGTATGAAATTGGGATAATAGATCCTCTGCTGAGTAGATTTGTGAATCAAGTATCTAGGAAAAGGAGGACAATCAAGGAACTACACCTTAGTGCTAATATTGGAGACTACGACATATACTATGTGGTCCTCGACTTGGGATCATAAGTAAATGTTATGACGAAGCAGACTTGGGAATTGATGGGAAAAACTAAGTTGATTTACTCTCCTATTAGGCTTGGGATGGATAATCAATAGGTGGAGAGCCCCTTTGGAAGACTAGAGCATGTCCTTGTGGACATCGATGGAGTAAGAAAATTTGTAGACTTCGAAGTCATTGAGATTGTTGACAATAACTGCCCCTACCCTGCATTGTTAGGAATTGATTGGGATTTAAACAATTTGACTGTTGTTGACCTAAAAAAGAGAAGAATGACATTTGAAGGTGATGGCCTTAGGGTCATTTCCCCTCTTGATCCCAATGAAGGTTGTAGATACACAAAACCTATAAGAGAAGAAGACTGCGCCTATGATCTAAAGAACATCTATAAACTGACAGCAGGACAAGAGGATTATATTAATCCTACAAAAGATGGAAATATCAGTTGGAAAATTGAAAGTGCATGCTCATCAGATTCAGAAGAAGCATTGGAAAATTGGCAGAACATAATGTATGAAGTCTCTACGTGGAGGTGTGCTAGATTGACCAAGGCAATTCATTGGATTGACACAAAAGTAAGTAATCTTCCTATATTTGATGGATTGAATAATTTAGAGAAATTTCTATTTGAATTCGAAGGAATTGTACCAGTACAACAGAGGTTGTTGGCACTATATTAATCCTTGAAAGAAACACCAGCTAGATGGTGGAAAACTCACAAGAAGAACATCGCAAAGTGGGTACAATGTCACACCTTGATGACAGTTCCCTTTTCAGATCAAGATGAGGGTTGTGAAGTTCAATATACAGGTCAGAGTTGTCCTAAGAACCATGTGAGAATTTGTGAGGAAGCCTGGAGCAACATTCCTAAAGAACAATGGGTACATAAGTTCATTAACACCTTGGATACTACACCTGTCAACTGGTATCTTCAAGAAGAACTATGCTTTGTCACTATAGATTGGTATGGTATGACCCAGAACTTTATAAATACATTCATATTTGAGAGTCAGTACCCCACAGTAGATTAGGATTTACAAATTGTAAGAATGAAGGTCTTTGAAGAGGCACCTAACCCTCCTCTTGACCAAGAAGAAGATGAATGGACTGCGCCTCTTCATCGATTACAAGGGTGTTATAATATTAACGTTGATGAGGATGATGAACCTAGGTATGTAAACATTTCATAAACTGAAGGACAGAGAGACATAGAAGGGCTAGGGATTGAATTACCTTTTGTTGGTCAGTCTATTAAAATTAAGAAGGTTAATGTTAGAACAGAGCAAGCACCTAAGTTGAAAAATATTGGAGACTATTGGGATGATGCTACTATTAGTAAGATTACAAAACTATTGCATGAGTATCAGGACTTGTTTCCAACCAAGTTCATAGACACGAAGGGTATCAAAGGAACCATGGGAGAAATGAATATTCCTTTGAAACCGGATGCAAGGCCTGTCAAGCAGAGACCTTACAGTCTGAATCCCAAGTACAAGCAGAAAGTTAAGATTGAATTTGATAGAATGATGGAAGCAGGAATCATAGAACCAGTGGAAGAAACTGAATGGATCATCCCTATGGTGGTCCAAGATAAGAAGTCAGGAGAAATCATACTATGTGTAGAATATCTAAGAAAATTGAGTGATGCATGTTTACATGATCCATTTCCTACACCTTTTACTGATGAGGTCCTAGATAATGTAGGAGGATAGGAAGTCTATTCATTCACAGATGGATTTTCAGGTTATCCCCAGATCATAATTTCTAAGGAAGACAAACATAAGACCACATTTGCAATAGAATGGGGCTCTTTTCAATACACTATGATGCCTTTTGGCTTGAATAATGCACCAACCATCTTTTCCAGGGTGGTGGTCGAATCATTTAAGGAATTTTTACACAAGTTCTTGGAATCATACTTTGATGATTGGACCATTTTTAGCCTACTAAAATATCATATTGAATTTTTGAGATTAATGTTATATAAGTGTAGGCAATGTCAGATTTCCCTCAACCTGAAGAAGTGTATTTTATTTTCACCTTTTGGGGTGTTGTTAGGACACATTGTGTGTAAGTAGGGGTTGTTGGTATATCCTTCCAAGATCACTATCATTGTTGATCTACCTCCTCCTACTTCAGTTAGATAGCTACGCACTGCATTGGGACACACTGGATACTACAAAAATCTCATTAACGGCTATGCACATATAACAACACCTATGGAGAAGCTATTAAATAAAGATAGTAAGATTCAATGGATAGAGGAATGCCAATAGATCTTCGACACACTAAAGTAGAAAATGGTCATTGCACCTATTTTGGTTTTTCTAGATTGGAGTAAGGAATTCCATGTTCATGTCGATGCTTCATCCATTGCATTAGAATCAGTTTTATCACAACCAGGTGCAGGAGATATTGACCACCCTATTACCTTTGCTAGCAGGAAGCTTTTTACATCTGAAATAAATTATACTACCATTGAAAGAGAATCCTTAGCTATGGTATATGTGCTGCAGAAGTTTAGACACTACTTGTTGGGAGGACATTTTCATATGTTTAATGACCATTTTGCATTGAAGTACTTAGTCAACAAGCCATTGTTGGGGGGAAGAATATGAAGATGGATATTATTATTCTAGGAGTATGAATTTGAAATTGTGGTCAAGCCAGGGAGAATGAATAAGGGCCCTGACCACTTATCCAGGTTATAACATGGAGAGGAACCTACCAGTTTGGATGATACACTACTAGATGCACAATTGTTGGCAATCAGAAAAGTCAATGATCACTTCGCCGAGATAGTCCAGTTCCTATCCACAGGAATGGCACCTCGTTAGTATACAGTCATTCAGAAGAAACAGTTGGTAGTCTGTGCTGCAATTTTTCAACTTATAGCTAGACAATTATATAAGATGGGACCTGATGAGATCTTGAGGAGATTCATTATGAAGGAAGAAATACCATTGATTCTTGTAGAAGCACATGAAGGCATTGCAGGAGGACATTATGCAGGGAAAACAACAACGTAGAAGGTTCTTAGAGTTGGCCTCTAGTGGCCCACTTTACATAAGGATGCTAAGGAATACTACAGAGCCTGCGATGTATGCAAAGGATAGTGAAGCCTTCTAGAAGGGATGAAATTCCTTTAGCACCTTAGTTAAATTTACAAGCATTTGAGAAATGGGATATTAACTTTGTGGGACCTATAAACCCACCAAGAAGGCGCACAAGAGCTCAATACATCATCACTGCTACAAAGTATTTGACCAAATGTGAAAAAGTGAGAGCAGTTAAGGACTGCAGTGCAACTACAACTGCACGATTCATCTTTGATGATATCATAACCATATTTGGATGCCTAAAGATCCTTATGAGTGATCAAGGTACACACTTCATTAAAAAAACCATTGAAGCCTTTAATCAGGAGTTCAAAGTTCACCATCAGAAGAGCACACCATATCACCCACAGGCGAACTGTACATTCGAAGCTTTCAATAAGATTTTGGAGACAATGTTGACTAATATTTGCAGTGTTAAACGAGATGATTGGGATGTAAGAATTACAGTAGTGTTATGGGGTTATCAAACTACTTGCAAAAAGTTAACAAAGCATATTTCCTTTAAGTTAGTTTATGGCCAGGAAGTGGTAGTACCTATGGAATATTTGGTTCCTAGTTTAATAAATGCAGCATTTACAGGTATGGATGACACTAGTGTTGTTTAAGACAGGCTTGCATAGTTGATATAATTAGAGGAAGACAGGTTCATTGCAGGATTTCATCAGCAGGTACAAAAAGAACGAGAAAAGGCTTACCATGATAGACATATCAAGAAGAAAGAATTCAATCAAGGAGATTTGTTACTTTTATATGAAAGCAAGTTCATGAAGCATCTAGGAAAGTTCAGGACACATTGGCTTGGGCCATTCGAAGTTTCCTATGTTACAGAAGGAGGATTTGTGAATTTGAAGACTCTTAACAGATAATGGAAGAATTTTTTAGTGAATGTGATCCAGTTGAAGTTGTATTATGACAACCAGCTGCCTCACAACTCTTAGTAAAAACAAAGAAAGAAGGGTCTAGGTACCAAGTGTAGTTTAAATTGGGTACCAGACACAGAAAATACATTCTACACAAGATAGGGAGGGATAGAGCAGAAAGCACAAGATGCTCCGCGTAGACTGTAGTCGAAGTAACAAAGAAATCTCAATATTGTTGTGACTCGGGACGAGTCACATGTGAGTGTTGGGGGCCTGTTATCCCTTGGTCATGTATTAAGGAAGAAAGTGAATATTAAGGAAGAAAGACAAAATACAAAGTGCATGAAAGGCACACAAACTGAGGAAGGGTCGAAGTTGGTAAAGAAGCAAAAAAGAAGGAACGAGGTAAAGAAAAGAAGTCCATTGAAGGAGAAGATCAAGGAAGACAAATCATCAAAGAAGATAGATCGTGGACAACTTAGAAAGAAAAATAAGATACTAAGGGGTGCTTTGGAGCACCTCACGGAAAATAAGGAAGAATAGTTTGGCAAAGCCCTTAAAATGTGGGTTATGTGGATCTAGGGTTTTGGCACCTAGGGTTTTGGATCTAGGGTTTTGACACCTAGGCTTCGGTCTAAGGTTGTCTAAGAGTCATGAAATGTATAAATAAATGTCTAGAAGAGTTGAGAGGGTTTGTTATAGTTCATTCTTGTTTTTGTCGTTGTTGGTGATAGCCATATTGAGAGAGAGAAGTGTTTTGTTGTAAGAGCATTATGTATTCTAGATCTTCAGCTGGGTGCGAAGATCAACCCTATAGCTAGGTGCACAGGGAGGGGAGATAAATATGAAGAGAGAGGGGGATCTGTAGCTAAGTGTGTAGATAGAACTTTATGTTTTCATCTAATATATCAAGAAACACAGTTATGTGGATGTAGCCCTAGGAAGAGGGTGAACCATGTAAATCTTGTTGTTCTTTGTGGATGATGTTGTGTTATTTGTTATATGTTATACTATTATTGCATGGATGTTTTCCCTATTAAATATAGAAGGTATAAAATAAATTCGCTAAGCTTAGTGTAAGAATGTTAAAGAATCTCTAGGTTGCATTGCATTGTTGTTCTAGAATCATTTTGCATTTCATTTGGTTGTAGAAACATGTGTCCTGCAACCGCCCTATTGCTACTTTGGGTGAGACTTCATCTGATTCGCAGGTGTTGTCTAAAGGGATAGTAGTTAGGGTTTGTTGGCACACTGTTTGAGTTGAACCTTAGGTCTTCCCCTGTGCCAACAAGCACAAAGGTTATTTTTTCCCCATCAGAGAAATTATGCATAGAGGAATAACCTTCTAGCAGATTTAACCATTTTTCCAGAGCATCTGCATCTATCTGACCTTCAAATACGAGAATATAAAAATTAACTTGTACCTTGAAAGTATTGATTCTTCCAAAGTGGTTTATTTATGAGGACGCATATGTTGTTATCAGTAGGCGTCGAAGGATTTGTGCAAAATTCTCCATCATTTCATCCCTTTGCCGCGTGGGAGCTTGCTCTAGCAACATATTAATAAAATATTCTACTTCATTGTTTCTCTTTTCTTCCTCTATGAAGGGTTTTTTGGGAATGCGAGAGACATTTTCCTCAAGAGAGACAAACTCAATACCCAACTTTTTATACTCGGACCTCGTTGGGGACATGCACTGAAAAAATGACCAAGAGCAACCTGCTTTGATACAACTGATCCGTATTGTTTTGAAAACGAAATGAAGGCGGAGATATAACAAGAAAATATATAGAGATATTGCAAGAGATAAAAAAATACAATAAATATATATCATATATATAACAAGAGGCACATATATACAGTAATACAAAATTTCTATTAATGAGAAAAATGTACAGAACTGTAAAAATACAGGGTGAATGAACTCGCTATAATGGTGGCAGCTTATCTCTGAGAAGAGATGTGATGACTACGTTCATTTGTAAGAAGAAGATGATGTTTAAAATGAGACTCTAAAGGCCTTTAAAAAAAAAAAAAAATCCATAACCCTAACCCCAAAAGATGAAAATCCAAAAGGTTTGTGGGCCCCGATGGCGGTAGTTGATACGCCAACTTCTCGAGGGTGTAACTTTTGCATAGATCTCTTTTTGGAGCATTCTATACCTCGTTAGAAATGTCTATCTGAGAAGTACAAATTATTTGGGGAGTTAAGATAAGACATTAAGTGCTCATAACCCCCCCAAAAGTCCCCAAAAAACGTCGTTTAGGGCCTCAAAATGACCTCGGAAGTTTGGGACTAAAAAAACTGTAAAAAAATGCGAAAATGGAAAACTCTGTTTTGAGATAGTGGAATAGGTGGGTGGCCACTGATATCCATATAGATCAATCATACCTCCTTAGGAAGAAATGGCCTCCATTGCATTGAGTTCCCGTGGGATATGGAGAAGCATTTACTAAATCTAAACCTTGGTGAGTCGCTTGCCTTGCTGAAGAAGTCACACTGCTTGGCTTGTGGAAGTTTGTCGAAAACCTGATGTTGGAGGGATTGGAAATTTTTAACTAGTCTGAATGAATGAGATGATGGTGTGCAAAAGGAATATGTTTTCTTTTCTTCAATATTTTCAACCTGCTTTCGCTAGATAGAAGGGGCTTGGACCAAGGCCGTAGTGGTCACAGTATCCTTCTATTCACCTTCTGCCCGAATCACGAAGAAGCTAAACTTTGTCGTATAATAGATGACTTTGTTGCATTATTTTATCGAAACAGTAGTCGGAAATACCTCTGGTATCCAGTAGAGGTGATCCCCTAGAGTAACAATGACACTACATGGTCGAGACTCATAAACAACATGGCGCTTCCACATATATGGTTGGCCCAAAAGAACATAAAAAACATCCAGCAGGGAAACATCATACGATACCTCATCCTTGAAGGGCTTGATTTCATAGGAAAGGAGAAACTGTTAGCTGGCATGAAGATATAGACCTTGGCGAAGCCACTCGATGTTGTATGGTTGCAGGTATGGTGTTGTTGGCAATTCCAATTGTTTGATGACCTTTGCTAAGATGAGGTTCTTTTGGATTTCTCTATCAACAATGAAATGTAACGGGGTCCCCTTTACCCACATCTATGAATGGAAGAGGTGCTCCCCCTCTTCAGGATTTGTTGGTTCTTTGGGTTGGATTGTTGTGGTTGAGACAATGGAAGTGGGGTCTGCGCCAATGATTTGTCTCCTTCCATTATTTTCTGAATCAGATTTTAAATTAGGTTTTGACTCTTTTTATTTGATATTAGCTACCAATGACTATTTTGAGTGAAATTCATCGGTGTTATGCTAAGGGATTTTGTGGAAATCACACCACTTTCTAGTGTCATTCTTCGTCTTTCCCTTACCCTTATTTTCTCATGGCTTGGACTGGTTTTCCCAAAAGAACATCACAAACATCCAACATGGAAACATCACACAATATATCATCCTTGAAGGGCTTTATTCCATAGAAAATGTGACATTGTTGGCTGACACAAAGATATCGACCTTGGTGAAGCCACTCAATGTTGTATGGTTGTGGGTGTGGTGTTGTTGGAAATTCCAACTATTTGACGACCTCTTCTAAGATGAGGTTATTTTGGCTTCTGATATCAACAATGAAATGTAATGGGGTCCCCTTTACCCACATATATGAATGGAAGAGGTGATCCCCCTCTTCAGGGTCTGTTGGTTCTTTGGGTTGGATTGTTGTGGTTGCGACAATGGCAGCGGGGTCTGCATCAATGATTTGTCTCCTTCCATTATTTTCCGAATCAGATTCTAAATTAGGGTTCGACTCTTTTTGTTTGATATTGACCACCAATGACTGTTTTTAATGAAATTCATCGATGTTATGCCAAGGGATTTTGTGGAAATTGCACCACTTTCTAGTATCATTCTTCGTCTTTCCCTTAACCTTCTTTTCCCATGGCTTGGACTAGTTTTTGGGAGGTTGTTTATTAGGGACACATTTATCATACTTTGGTTGTTTTGTATTTTCATACTCGAACTCCTGATTGTTCTAGTGATTAAATTTATACTTGATTTTGATAGCATATCGATAAACATCTCCCAGCGATGAGATGTCCATAAACTCCATTTCTGTATGGATGTAACTGCGTAAATACCCATGGTATTTTAGAACCAAATGTCACTCGGATTCTTTGATACCCATCTTGGTGTGCAATGTATGGAAGGTATTGGTGAATTGCGACACTGATTGGCCCTTCTCTTGACACAACGTGGTCCATCTCATGTATTGGTCTTCATAGTTTCCAACAAGGTAATACTATTCCTTGATGGTATCTATGAAATATTACCAAGTGGGTTCGACCTCGAACATTCCAAACTCTTCTGTGGAAATTTTCTCATAGTAAGTTTCCCACCAATGTTTTACATGGGGGAGAGCCTTAAGGAGCGTGAAGGTAATTTTTTCCCTGTCGAAAAAATTGTGCACAGAGAAATAACCTTCTAGCAGATTTAACCATTTTTCCAAAGCATCCACATATATATGACTTTCAAATATGGAAATATCAAAATTAACTTGTACCTTTAAAGGAGTGGTGATTTCAAAAAAATTATTGATGAAGACACATATGATGTTATCGGCAGGCATCGAAGGATTTGGGAAAAATTCTCTATCATTTCATCCCTCTATTGCATGAGAGCCTTCTCTAGCAACAGATTAATAGAATGTTCTACTCCACCATTTATTTTTTCTTCTACCATGGAGACTTTCTTTGGCATGTGAGAGATATTATCCTCAAGAGATAAAATCTTGAGACCCAACTTTCGATACTCGAACCTCGTCGGGGACATGCACTGAAAAACAACCAAGAGTAGTCTGCTTTGATACCATTGATCCAGATTATTTTGAGAATGAAATGAAGGTGAAGATATAACAAGGAAATATACAGAGATATTGCAAGAGATCCAAAAATATAACAAATATATATCATATATATAACAAGAGGCACAAATATACAGTGATACACAATTTCCATTAATGAGCTAAATGTACAGAACTGTAAAAATACAGGGTGAATTAACTCACTAGAATGGTGGCAGCTTGTCTTTGAGAAGAGATATGACATATATTCTCATTCACAATAATATGATTATTTTTACAATGAGGATATAAAGGCCTTTTTAAAATAAAGAAAGTCCAAAACCCTAACCCCAGAAGATGAAAATCCAAAAGGTTTTTTGGCCCCGATGGGGGTAGTTGATAAGTCAACTTTTTGAGGGTGTAACTTTTGCATACGATCTATGTTTGTGGAATTCGATACCTCATTGGAAAGGTCTATATGAGAAAAACAAATTAAACCAAGGGTCAGGGCTTATTATAAAAATTCCATGGCCCCTCAAAAATAAAAAAACGGTCGTTTAGGTCCTCAAAACAACCTCAAAAGTTTGGGACTTGAAAAAATGTAAAAAACCTGCCAAAATGGAAAACTCTATTTTGAGTCATTGGAATAAGTGGGTGGCCACCGATATCCATATGGATCAATCATCCCTCCTTAGGAAGAAATGGTCTCCATTGCGTTGAGTTCTTGTGGGAGATGGGGAAGCATTTGCTGAATTTGAACCTTAGTGAGTTGCTTGCCTTGCTAGAGAAGTTGCCCTGTTTGGCTTGTGGAAGGCTGTTGCAAACCTAATGTTCGAGGGGTTGGAACTTTTTAACCAGTCTAATTGCATGAGATGAAGGTGTGTATAAGGGATCATTGTGCTTTTCTTCAATCTTGTTGACCTTCTTCCTCTAGATAGAAGGGGCTTGGACAAAGGTTGTAGTGGTCACAATGTCCTTTTGTTCACTTTCTTCTTGAATCATGAGGAAGCTAAAATTTTTCGTATGAGAGTCGAATTTTCTACATCATTTTGTCAAAACAGTAGTCGGAAATACCTTTTGTATCTTATAGAGGTGATCCCCTAGAGTAACAATGACATTACAGGGTCAAGACAGATAAACAACATGGCGCTTCCACATATATGGCTAGCCCAAAAGAACATCATAGAAAAGCGGGGAAACATCACACTATACCTCATCCTTGAAGGGATCGATGTCATAATACAGGTAACACTATTGGATGACATGAAGATATCAACCATGGCGAAGCCACCCAATGTTGTATGGTTGCAGGTGTGGTGTTTTTTGAAATTCCAATTGTTTCACGACCTCCACGAAGATGAGGTTCTTTTGGCTTCTGCTATAAAAAATGAAATGCAACGGGGTCCCCTTTACCCACATATATGAATGAAAGAGGTACTCCCCCTCTTCAGGATCTGTTGGTTCCTCGGGTTGGATTGTTTTGGTTGCAAGAGTGGAAGTGGGGTCTACATCAATGATCTATCTCCTTCCATTATTTTCCAAATCTGATTCTAAATCAAGGTCTGACTCTTTTCCTTTGATCTTGACCACCAATGACTGTTTTGAACGACATTCATCGGTGTTGTTCCAGGGGATTTGTGGAAATCACACCAATTTCCAGCATCATTCTTAATCTTTCTCTTACCCTTCTTTTCCCATGGCTTAGACTGGTTTTTGTGAGGTTGTTTGTTAGGTTCATGTTTATCATATTTTGGTTGTTGAGGATTTGCAGACCCGAACTCCCATTTGTTCCAGTGCTTAAATTTCTTCTCAATTTTAACAGCATGTTGATAAGCAGCTGCCAGTGATGAGATGTCCAGAAACTTCATTTCGGTTTGGATGTATCTGTATAGAGCCCTGTGGTATTTTAGAACCAAATGTCGCTTAGATTCTTTGATAACCAACTTAGTGCGCAAGGTATGGAAGGTATTAGAGAACTCTGAGACTGCTTGGCCTCTCTCTTGATGCAGGGTGGTATGTTATCCGCTAGCCTAGGGATAACTAAGGAGATGACATCTCGATGCCCACGGGTACTAGACATGGAGTATCGAGAGCCAGACGAATTGAGCATGGTCCTGGAGGGACCCTCTTTTCTTCAGTGTAGTCCATGTATCACCAATAATAGTATCCATCGCACTGACCTGTTCCTGAAGTAGAAATGAGTCTTGCTCCATGAGGTAAAGAGTCTGGGTATCATGGCATGTATCACTATGATTTTTGAAGCACTTGAATATGTTGTATTGAATCCTTCTTCATTTCATGACGTTTGCTTGGAAAATATTCTCTTTGCCTCGTTCATACCTGGAAGGGTGACATGGTGCCTTAGTAAGTTGATTTCCCTTTAGGATGGGTTGCTACTGGGTGGATTTGTGAAGATTCATCATCCATTCCCTCCATACTTATCACTTTCCATATTTATTCTTTATGTCTCCCCTATCCTTGTTTGGGAATTGGGATTGGCTACACTAGAAATGGTTGTACCTTACCTCGTGGGAAGAAGGGGCTAAAGGACCAGAGGGTAAAAGTAGCTGGAAAGATTTAAAATCCAATTTTGAAACCTTTGATATGCTTCACCCAAGGATCCCTGAGAAAGTAGTGAAAATATTCTCAGTAAGAAAATGGGACCCACAAGATAACATGAACACTCAAGTTACTAGTTGATGGATAGGAAGTCTCATCATGAGTCGAACTATTATGACCATGGGCATGTAGCGGTATGACACTACCACATATCTGGTCACCAAACCAAGTTAGTGGATCTTGGTGGCATAGCCAAGAGAAAGGGGTTCTCATCACGATCCAACCTTCTCATTTCCATGAAATATTTGTGGATAACACTGTCACCTTTGGTCATCAATGTAGGACAGTGGCCCTCAACTATTTCCTTGAAGCAAAAAAGAAAAATATCAAAAGAAATAAAGCTAAGAGTAAGAGGCAATGAATGGGATAGGAAAAAAAGAATTTCATGACAAGGTGCAGCTCGCCCTCTACAAAGGCACCCACAGGTGAGAATTTACATTTCCCTATTATCACATGCACCCCATGCCCAAATATTTACCCCATGCCACCTAATACACTTACATGTCTTAGACTAGACTCCACCTGGGAAACACCCCAAACTTAAGAGAGGTTATCCCAATAGGACGCCCAAAGACCCTTTCCAAACCTAACTTGTCAAATTGTGTAACATATTTGATCATTTGTTTGGGACTAAAGGGGGTTTAATGCACACGTTTGGGTAATTTAATTATTGGATGTGATTTACATGCTATGATCCATGTGACTTATGAACCCTTGGAGGGCGTACTTGTTTTTGTTGCAGGATATTTTCTAGTGTAAAGGTGCACATGAGGGAATGATTATCTCGAACCTTCACAAGGTTCAAATCCCACCGATGGATGCTGAGACCCCAACCAAGGGGCATGACAGGGATTGCAAAATTGCACCAGGAGAAAGAAGGACATTGCCTTTGGATGCACCTTGGCATACCTAGACACAAGGGATCTTTCTCCTCCCACATGGAAGTTATCCCTTGAGGGCCCTTGATGTCATCATGGATACCCTAGACTTCATCCATAACTATTTTTTTTCATCTTGGATGACATTTATGAGGCATGGGCACATGTGGGCATGGTTTCAGGCCTTTGGAGGCCCAACATTTCACCTTCCCTACCCAATGTTCCATACTTGGGGATCAATGTCACCTTAGAGGAGCATGATGTCATCCCCAGAGTGATTCTTACATGTAAATTAATTTTATTTTGTCCAGCTTTAATTTTTGTAAAAATCTGGCGAGGTCGGTTGAGTAATTATGAACGGAAATTAATTTTAGGTTAAATTTTGTATAAATAAGTAGAAAGTGACATTCATTTTCATCACAAATTGTCCTTGGAGACAAGGGTGTTATAGAAATATTTGCCTCACCATTTCTATCTTGCACATAGGGCCTTTTTCCATTTCCCTATGCAGACTTATCATCCCTTTTTGATAAATAAAGAGCTAAAAATAAACAATTTTCCACATATACGTGCCCTATTAGCTATACAGCAAGTGTATACGCAGAATACTCCACTACAACTCATGTACATTAGGATTTGTGCCAAAAAATACAAAATGGAGTCAGGTTTCCATGTCACGACAAGAGATCTCTAATCCTTGGCCTTCCATACACTGGAAATGTTTCGACATATAATGGAATTGAGTTGATTTTTGTAGTCATACCTATCTATTGTGGTTTACCCTTGGCCATAGAGAGTTTTTCCCTCGTAATAGAAATGGTGACTCCACTGGGCAGAGATCTTCCTTCTAAGGGTTGAAGTACTTTTTCTTCTTGCATTGCTCTTTTTCCTTTGTGTTTCTTGTCATATCACTACTTGAAAGATTTTGTTCACTCTGAGTCTGAGTTTTCAGCCTTTTTTCCCTTGCCTATCCTTGTTTAAAAGCCTGTACGCTCATTTTGCCTTGATAGTTGCATACACATGCGTTCTGCCTCTCTGCAAGTTGTGTATATATGCACTATTCTCCTGAACAGTCGCGTATACCACTTTTCCTTGCTTGTTTTCTTGGTTTAGTGACTGTTGGGTGAGTTTTGATGTTTGTTGAGCCTTCTTAGGTCTTTGTAGTGCCTGTTGAGCTTCTCTGGGTTGATATGAAGCCTGTTGGGAGTTTGATTTATGGGTGTCGTCTTTCTCATTGTTTTTTCATTTTTGATTTGTCCTTGAACCCCGGGCTGTTTTTCTTGGCTGCTTGGTATTCTGCTTGAGTTATTTTGTTTATACATAGTAGAATTTTTATATCATGCTTCTTCTCAATCCGTGCATTTTCTTTCGTATATATTTAAAATACAAAAAATAGGCATTTTTCATTGGTTAACATTTTTTTCTTTGAACCTTTATTGTTATCTTAGTACATTTAGCAAAAGATTGCATTTTACTTCTAAATTGCAGAGTTGAAATTGAAAATTCCATTGTTTTGATTAGTATATCATTCATTTAAAAGTTAAAGGTAGACTTTGCATCATATTCATATTTATCTTTTGCAGAGTCATAACATCATGAGTTTTGCTTCCATACTCTTTTGAGTTATCATGACCAATAAAATTTACGCTTTAAACTAAAATTGATTAGTCACGATTTTATTTTTAGGGTGCACAAACTAGTCTAGGATTTAGTGCCTTGGAATAGGATTTTGTGAGTAAACTTCTCCAATGCAATTAAATCAACATATGTGTTTGAGACAAGGAGTTGAGAAGTCCATTGTATAATTGGTAATATCAGGAGGCTCCTCTCACACCAGATTTAATCACAAGGTTGCGCAAAGTTAGTTGAAGGGATAACCCTTGGATACTCGCCTAGCATCAGAGATATTTCTACGGATTTATTCGTATTTGGGGATCTTACTAGTACCCATACCTCTATGAGAGGCGGTGCTTTCAAAGTTTCAGGATTTTCTACCCTACCCATACGGTGATCCAGACTTACAACTGCTTGCCTGTGCATCAATTATACAATGGTTTATTAGTTGCTTGACTTAGGTATCTCATAGGTTACTTGCAGGGATTATTTTTCTTGTACCCTGGGTCAGATACGAGTCGAACACCACACAACCTTTATGGAGGATTACCTCTCTAGGGGGATCTGACCAACTGGTTGTTAAGCCCATGAGGGCCCCTATTACTAATTCTGTTACCTCCAAACTTTAGCATGGAGTCTCAAGTCCCTCTTGGATGAGGCATACCTTCTTTAGCAAGGGAGGCCACTCAACCACTTTAATCCGTTTGCATGCATATTGGCTGTTTGAATTTTTGGTATGCTCTTTGACTACTAGTTGGCCTTAGGATATATTTGTATTTTGTAGAGTCATAATTTATCGTGGATTCAGACCAGCTTTCCCACCGGTCCCGTTGGTTGCTACAATTACCACTGGATTTCGGGTTCTTTCCTTCTAAAAGGCATAGAGTTTGTAGAAGTGGTACACACACATCCACCTTTCAGACTTGTGGTTCCACAAGGATGATTATTGAGTCTAGTCTTTAGAACACTGGGAGTTCTTTGACTCCCATACCCACTATAGTTAATGACACCCCTTCGACTCATGCAACTACTACAGTTGCAGTGCCGGAGGCTTATACTAGTACTATGGCTTGGCCTATATTTAATGCTTTATCTCTTTCCTCGAACCCTGTTGGGGGTTTCAGTCACTCGTCAAGTTACAATGTTCAGTCCATCCTTATGGCTTCTAGTCCATTTTCTTATGGTATGCCTAACTTCATGTCTCAGTTTTCAATTGTCATCCCAGTTGTTGTCCCCAACACTAGCCTTGGACTTGGGGGCACTACACCTGCTTACACTCCTTTTCCATTTGGTGGTTCTCATATCCCCCAAATGAATCCTAATTTAGGAAGTGTCCCTTTTCTTAACCCCGGATTTAATCCTTCTACAATTGGATGGAAAAACCCAGCTGGTGGACAAGTTCTTCCTTACATTCCTACCTCCTCGGTGCCGATTCCGACCAATACTTTTGGCATGACGAATCCACATCAATCCTCTAGGTTCCCACATGGAGGAGGTCAGTGTTACACTTTGGGCAACCCCCAACCTGGATCCAATCTGGTTGGGGGCAATTTTCAAAACAACAGCTCGGATCTAATCCAGTCGGGGGAAATTTTAATAATCCTTATCAGAACATTCCTATTGGAATGATGCCCAACCCATCTTATACGAATCATCCCAGAGGAGGGCCTTATAATTCTGTATAGGGTTTTGGTCCTTACCAGAATCCTGGATGGAATGCAGTTCCTAACGCACAATCTTTCGCGGGAGGGTGGGGCCAAATGTTGCAACCCCGTCTCCCTTTTCTGGCCACGCTTAATCTGCCAGACTTGTCTAAGTTAATGAATGAACTAGTGATTCATGATCCCACATGGCCCTCTGTCCCTACCAAACTTCCGTCAGACATTCCAAAGTTTGAAGGTAAGAATGGAGAGGACCTTGGTGATCAAGTCACTACTTTTCACCTTTGGTGGTTATTGAATTCTCTGAACCATGATTCTATTATATTACGATTGTTTCAACACACTCTCATTGGAGTTGCGTCTCAATGGTATATTGAGATACCTAGGGGGGCATACGAGTCATTCTATTAGTTGGTTCTAGCCTTTCTCAACCACTTTCAATTGCCCATTCATTATGATGTTGGCCTTGAAATTTTTTCGACTCTATGCCAGAGTACCGACACTCACATATCGGACCATATCCAGGAATGGCGTAGACGAAGGCAGTTGATTAAGACTCCTATAATCTCAACCTTTCTTCTAGAATGGTTCCTAAAGTCTTTGCACGCTCCTATATCGAAGGACGTTGCTACTTCTGGGGTCTTCAATGAGGAAGAAGCTATCTTTAGAGCCCAACAAATTGATTTGATATACGCTCAGTCTGGGATGTTATATCACCTTCTTTCAGACACACCACGGTCAAATCACAATCCTAGACATAATCACGGACCTCATGCCGATGGCATTGTAGGGTCTGCCAATGTAAAGTCTGCAGACTCGGAAATGAAGTTTGCAGGAGGATCATCTTCATCTGCATCCTCCAAAACCACCCAATCGACGGATGTACATTCAGTGCAATCATCAAAGAACCCAAATGGTGACCAACAACTAGATGGGAATAAAAGGAAAGGTTGAAACAATCGTAAGGGTGGAAAGAATAATAATAAACCCAAGGATAAGGATAATAATGGGAAACATAATGATAATGATGGAGACGGAAAGAAAGAGAAACATAAGGTGAATTTTCCTTGTAAACTTTGTACCGATGACCACCTTACACATTTATGCCCCAAACTCGCGGAGGCTGTGAGGCTTTTAAATCTACTGCCCACTATGCTGACGAATCCATTCCCACACAACCTTCACTTAGCCTCGAGCTCTTCGAACACCAAAAATGCATCTGGTGGAAGTCAAAACCCACCATCGCAATATGGTGACTGTGTTTGTATCAATATGGTCGACGTGAAAATTGATATAGCCACCTGCTCTCAAGATTATAGCTCTTCAAAAGCTAGTACCAGTCTAGAAGATCCTCCTCCTCCTCTGGAGACAAACTTACATGTTTCGAAACCAGAGCCACCGCCTAGTATTCTGAAAGGAGTACTTAAGCTCTCTACCCACAAACCTAATGCTAGAGCCGCCCATAACAACTCTGTTGTTGAGGATTTGGGCCAAACCCCTTGCATGATGTCATTTTTGGAGGTACTCCAGACATGTCCATCACAGAGGAATGCCTTACTCTCTACCTTAGGAGCTTTAGAACCTAGTGGCTCGAAAGTTATCAAGTTTGACATCATAGATGTGAAGCCTTGCTTACCCTACCATGTGGCTTTCCAAATCCATGTGGAGTACTCCAAGTATACTATCAAACGAGTTGTCGTTGATGAAGGTGCTTCCACCTATGTGATGTCCCTGGTTTGTTGGAAAGCTCTCAATTCTTTGACCCTTTCCAAGTCATCGAACATGTTGATTTCATTTGAAAGTCATTCCTTCCACCCTCATGGTATTCTCTCCACCTTTCCAGTCTAGTTAGGTGGGAAGACGGTAGAGGTGGAAGTAGAGGTAGTTGATGCACCACTCGATTATAACCTGTTACTAAGTTGCAAGTGGACCTATGCTATGGCCTTTTTTCATATCACCTGTCATTTTTGTACTTTGTTTTCCTCATCAAGGGGAGATCATGACTATTGACTAGTTATCCTTTGCGTACTCTAGTCGTAAGGCATCTGTTGGACCATCGATACTTGTGATAAAAAATTCTCATCCGACAACTGAGAATATCGGTGTCAGAATGTATTCTTCCCTCATGGGTACTTTCGACTTCTTGGCACTGATTCACCACATTTACACCATGTCTAGTAAGCCCGCTTTTGCAGGGAGGTCCATTCCTTTCCACACTTCCTATTTCAGTGATCCATGGACCCCACCTTCTTCGACTTCGTCGTTTGAAGGATAGTTTCATGTTGGCATGGCTATGCCACTATCAATATGTTCTTGACTCTTCCGTCAATCCTAATTCTGTTACCTCGCAGACAGACGAGGAGGATCCTGTTCTTAGGCCTATATGGGCCACCTCATTATCTGGTTCAAATGATTGCCTAGATGAGACTTTGCCTTAAGAAGAATCCATCCTTGAAGACATGAATGGTTCCGAGAGACCTTGGGATGACATGCATCATCGATCCTATTTTCTCCCAAGTCTTGACAGAATCAAGCAAGATGACTTTAGATCTACCCTGAGTGAGATAGTTGGTCACACCGTAGCTCCACTTGATATGCATGACATTTATTCCGAAGGAAATATGGCGAGTATTTCTCCTACCGTCTCGATCAATATCTCTCGTACCCCTGGCAACATTGAAAACATAAATATAGGTGTGGATTGTTTTCTATAAGAAATTATGATCTACACCGATCTCTTCAAATAATTTCGAGATGTATTTGCTTGGTCATATGAAGAGATGCCATGGATTGACCCTCGGATTTTCGAACATGAGATTAGAACTTACCCGGATGCTAAACCTGTTCAACAACATCTTAGAGCTGTGAATACTAGGAAGGCCCCTGCTATTAAGGCAGAGGTGGAGAAGCTTATTAACGCTGGCTTAATCTACCTGGTTTCCTTGACCAAATGGGTATCCAATCTTGTTCCTATGAATAAAAAGAAAGGAACCATCCATGTGTGTATGGACTTTTGTGACTTGAACAAGGCTTGTCCTAAAGATAACTTCCCCATGCCTTTCATTGATCAAATTGTCGATGAGTGTGCGAGAAGTGAGATATTTTCTTGTATGGACGGATTTTCAGGCTATAACCAAATCTAGATCAAACCTAAGGACCAACACAAGACGACATTTATATGTCCTTGGGGTACTTTTGCATACCAGAAAATTCCTTTCGGCCTTAAAACCGTTAGAGAAACCTTCCAACGTGCCATGGTTTTCTCTTTTCATGATCTCAAGAACATAGTCGAAGCCTACCTAGATGATCTTGCTGCTCACTCTCGCAAGAGAGTGGATCATGTTATACACCTTCGGCTAGTTTTTGAAAGATGTTGTTACTATAGAATCTGGCTAAACCCTCATAAATGCATCTTTTGTGTTAAGTCTGGTTGTCTCTTAGGATTTTTAGTGTCCAAGACTGGGATCATGGTAGGTCCTCTTAAGGTTGAGGCAATACTTCAGTTGCCTCCCCTGTGCACAATTAGACAGCTTCAAGGTTTACAGGGAAAATATGACTTTCTACGTCTGTTTATAGTGAATTATGCCAATATTACTAAGGGTTTCATGCACCTCTTGAAGAAAGACACCCCCTTTATCTAGGATGAGTGAGCCCAGGATTCTTTTGACTCTTTGAAGAAAGCCTTAGTATCGGCCCCTCTATTGAAATCTCCTGATTACAGTAGAGATTATCCGTTGTATATTGCGTTGTCTGCAGAGACGATTGGTATGGTTCTAGTTCAGGAGGATGATGAGCTTCATGAGCATGTCATATACTATCTTAGTTGAAATTTAGTTGGTCCTGAGATTAATTACTCTCATGTCGAAAATATAGCTTTGGCTATCGTTCACGCAGTCCAATGCTTACATCAATATATATTACTTTGCAAGACTACGGTGGTGGCCAATGTCAATCCATTTCAATACATCCTTACTAGACCTATCATCAGGGGAAAATATAATAAATGGATTGTCATTTTACAAGAATTTGATCTTGACTTTGCTTCGGCCAAGTCCAAGAAATCACTAGTTTTTGTAGAGTTAATATCCGATTTTCCATGATTAGACGAAGACATTATCCATGCTGACTCGTTTGTAGATGAACACATTTTCCTTTTCTCATCATCCAATCCCTAGTATGGAGACATTGTTTTATATCTTCAAACCTTGAAGTTCTCTCAGTATCTCTTACGAGATGATCGACGATGTGTTAAATACCAAGCCAAAAAGTATACCATCGTCAGAAACACTTTGTATCTCCGAGGAGTAGATAATATATTGCGTCATTTCTTAACTCACGAGGAAGCCGAGTCAGTCCTAAACGATTGCCACAAAGGGGCTTGTGGTGGTCACCTGTCCGAGCTTGCGACAACCTAAAAAATCCTACGAGACGGTTATTTCTAGCCCACTATATTTAAATATTGTATCGAAGCATTTAAGAAGTGTCACCCCTGCCAGTTGTTCACTCAGAAAATGCACTCGCATCCATCCCCTCTTCACCCAGTCATAATCGTCAGTCCCTTCACCAAATGGGGGGTATATTTCGTCGATTGCAACCCAACTTCGGCTGGGGGGCATCAACACATTATCGTGGATGTCAACTAATTTACTAAGTGGGTCAAGGCCATGCCTACCATAAAATCCAATGGAAAGAATGCAGTCTTCTTTGTGTTCAACCAAATTATTTCCCAGTTTAGTATCCCGAGTGAGATTGTCACTGATCATGGCAGGCACTTTCAGAATAAAATGATGGTAGAACTAGCATCTAAGCTAGGGTTTATACATGGTCACTCATCCCCTTATTACCCATAGGAAAATGGGCAAGTAGAGTTCGTCAAAAAGTCTCTTAAGACCATTTTGCAAAAAACTGTCATTCAGAGCAATTCCAATTGGAAGATCATGCTATATCCCGTGCTTTGGGCATATCGAACCTCGATTAAGACTGCCACCAGTTTTCCTCTTTTCAGTTAGTACACGGTGTGGAGTCAATCCTTCCTGATGAATATGAAATCCATTCTCTCAAGTTGGCAATCGAGATCCTATATGACACTTCATATTTAGAGCAATGTCTTGTGCACCTAGAGAGTCTTGACGAGCAGCGTCGAGATGCCTTTACGGCTATCGAGGCAAAGAAGAAATGTGTCAAGGTTCAGTATGACAAGTTTGTTTGTCCCCGTTTGTATGTCGAGGGTGACTTGGTCCTCTTGTATGATCAATCCAAAGAACTGCTAGGGGCAGGCAAGTTTAAACCCATGTGGCACGGTCGTTACATTGTGTGACATATCCTAGAAAAAGGAGCCTACAAATTAGAAGATTATGATGGGAATAAGTTGGCAGAGCCCAGAAATGGGATCTACTTGAAAATATACTACACTTGAGCCCTAGGCTTGGGTGGAACTCTTTTTATACTAATGTAAATTTAGTGTATATACATCTCTTTCATCCTTTTCTTTTGTCTTTAGCTTGCTTATCGAGTTTTCCCTTTGTTGGCAGATGTCAACGGAGTCTTCGGTCTACTTAAGATTCACAGACGGAGCCAGTCATCATACATAGAACTTGGCTTCCGTTGCTTGGGTGGTTTACTCATCCAAGGGTTTGCTGGTGTCTTCAGGTGGCACATACCTAGGTCCATCCATGAACAATGTGGTCGAATACAACGTCGTCATAGAACTTTTGCGCGATGTTATCTCGCATGGAATTCTCTCTTTAGAAGTTCGCCTGGATTCCCAGTTAGTAGTATGTCAGTTGAATGATCATTACCACATGTGTGATCCTACTTTACCCCATCGATTCCTACGGGTACATCTTTTAGAACAACAATTTTATTTTATTACATATTATCACATTCCTAGGAGTTCTAATCATGTATCTGATGCCTATGCTAACTACATTTTAGATTGGAATTTGTCACATTAATAAAGTAGAGAAAATCATTAAATCAATGTACCCATTGTAAGATATAAGTAAAGTCGAAGATCCTTTTTTATATATTTCAAAATATGGTGTTTATATTAGAAAATTGGGGCTAAAAGCCTCAATACACATATATAGCCGGTATACATATCCCACAACATCTACGCCTGTGGCACCAGATGTGTGTCATGGTAGAAAACCATGGTGTTTGTGAGACGCTGAAAGAGTCGTACCCATGCACTAGGTACACAAACCACCTGTCGTTGCATGGCTTCAGGTAGATCCTCTACCTGAACTATAGGAATCCTCTGTGTCAAATGAGATAGGTTGCTCTGCACATTTTGTAGGGCTCTCTCTGCTTCTCCTCCCATCACCTCATCTCGCTGATTCCTTCGTCTATGTCGTAGGAATCCCTCTGGTCATCACAGACCCATGTCTGTGATTACACGAGTGTCTAGTTAATACTCAAACACCATCCCAAAAATATTTTTGTTTCTTAAATACAAAAATACAAAAAAATGAAATATTTAAAAATTTGTTACCTATATCACCATAGATGTCCCCTGGTGGAAGTGGCATATCAGGATCTCCTCGGAAATCAATCCCCGCATAGGGATAGTCATCCAACACAATGATCTTCCACCACCACCAGAAGAAAAAACCATCTTTGTAGGGTGTGGTCATTGTTATTGGATAAATCGGTGAATGCAGACATAAACTAATCTCCCTAGATCCACCTCGATCTAGAACAAAACAAGACAGGGCATGACGCTTTCCCTAGGTTGCTACCATTTAATTTATCACCAAAGAGGGAGTGTATGCCATATATTTATATATCACTTCCCTTTATCTCTGTTGTCCCTGCTTCGCTCTGTTGCTCTTGTGAGATTAGATCTACAATGACACAAACCAACCAAAGTGAAAGTAGCAATTATAGATTCAATGGAAACCTAAACATGTGATCAAGGAGTCATGTAATAAAACACTAATGGTTTTATGGGAAAGAAACATGTCTCTATATCATATTAAATAAATGTGGAAGATACAACCAAAGTTCCTTGATGTCGCAAGTTCCCTTTTGGTGGTCCTTTGTTCCAACACACATACACTTGCTCCAAATTTGCATGAAGATAATCCACAAAACTTGATGGAAAAATGGAGACCTCAAGCATCAATTGTATCAGGATTCTTCACACAGTCTTCAACCTATTCTTTGCTCAATATTGCTTGACCTTGCTTAACCTTTTCCATGAGAAATACATTATTATATAGGAGAAGATGAAGTGGTTAATAGGATGAGGATGATCCCACCAAATCAGAAAAGCCAATAAGATCACAACCATACGAATGCCACCTCATATTCTAGAAGACTCTCCTACTAGAAACTTTGTGAAACTTCTTCCTTTTCTTAGCTTCAATTGTCGCCACACCCTACCTATATAGAAGCATGTGGAAATCCTACAGGCCAGAAATAGAGAAGCTTTCAGAAATACTTGATTTCCCCACTGTGTACCACTATCAGCCTGCGACATCATTCTAAAATTGTACCTTGTAGGGGAAGAACTCAACCATTTTCCTCATGTGAAATATTTTTTTGGAATTCTGAACACATGGCTATGGGGTCATCATCAGAGTGACCAAAATAATGTGTAACAAAATGCCCCCCAAAGTATGAGGCTGGAACATGTGACAACTGAAATACTTTGTAAAATGCGTGTGTGTGTCGGAAGAAAGGAGTGCACCAATCAAGAACCTGCAAACAATCAAGCATATGCATAGAATTATAATATTTCTGAGGTAGGAATTCCCATGCTCAGATTACAAGTGATTGAAATCATAAATGCAAGGCATGGCTACCAATTATACACCGTGGATCCATGTCCTCAAAATTCTACATAGCCATCAGAAATACATCATGGATCCATGTATTAGAAAGTGGAAATTTAGACATAGCCACAAGACATACAAAGTGGATATGTGTGTCAATTCAAATCATAAATACTCCATCGCAACCTAGGCCAAAAAGATAAGATCCAAGGTCTTCAATCCTGTCATTCGTAAGTATGAATCTAACCATGTGATTACAGGTGTTGAAGTCGAACATGGTAGAAACCACTTGATTACCGGTCATTGATGAAAACCATTAACAAGTGCGAGGGAAATCACCATTGATGTCAATGACTACCAAGGTACCTTAGTACAATCCAACGAATGTGAATAAACGAGCTGAAGTCAAACACTTGATGAAATCTCTCGATAAGGGACCAATGATGTGAATCCACTGTCGAGAGCGAAGAAACCTGCCATTGAGGCATGCATGCTCTAAGGTACTAAACGATTTCTAAGTCTTGTTCCCAGATGATGAGTTGAAATCGACAGGAAAAAGACTCGTCATGGGAGGGCCTTGATGTATCCCCCATCAGTGACACAAAATAAGTAACAGATTAAGGGTAGATCAAAATATGAAAATGATTCGAAACTGACACACAAAAGGCCGACATGGTAAGAAATGACAATGCAGATGGCTGACTCAAAGGAGGGCTTGTTTGGACTTCTCTTGAACATATGAATGACATGACACTGGTCTTGGAAGCATTGACTCAAATACGACCCAAGATATGAATTTGATGAAGGCCATATGAGAGACAAATGGATTTCCCAACCCGAATACAAATTATGAAGGGGGTGTCATGTTCAAGAGCGACTAGTACTGCCACTAACACAGGTACAGAAAACACATCTCTTTCCCAAATTCCCCCCCACCATTTCTGGCGAGTACCTCTTTATTTTTACGCAAGCTTGAGGAGGATAACATATTCTTGTTGATATAAGTTCATCCTTCGAACGAGTCCCTCAGATTATTTTTAATGAACCCTAAGAAGGAGTGGTTTAGTCCCATGTGGGTCTTTCAATGTTTGTTTAACAAGTCCAAAGATAGAAAACTCGGGAGTCTTTCATGTTTATAGAGTCTGAAAAACAATTTAAAGAGGAATCTCTCAGTTCCTTTTTCATAAAATAGTTCGACAGGACTGAAAAAGTGATAAACTATCGTCCATCGAACATTTTATTCAAATACTTTTATGAGCATGAACAAAACAAGGTCTCTTGGAGATCCTTTCATTTTTATGGAGTGTATTGTTTTTCGTGTTACTCCATGTGTATTGTTTTTCGTACAAAATGATACTCCATGTGTATTGTTTTTCGTGTTACCAAGATGAGTACAAAAGCACGACAAAAGTATACTCAATTGTGTTCTCATAAATTTTCGAGCACGAGAATGAACGAAGAGTGAACTGGGGGTTTTACTAAACAACCCTAAAAAGTATCGATATGCATAACGAAAAGAAAACAAATTATGGAACAAAGATCCATACTCTGTTAATTAGGACTCTATTCTTCTTCCTGCAAGAAACAAGAAACTCACGAGACTATTATTTTTTAAGGTTGATAACCAAACACATTTATATAATATAAAATATCATGAAAAAAAGTAAAAAATGAAATAAATATGAGTAAGAGTTATTTTTTACCATTTCATTTGTATTTGGTCAAGAACTTGTCTAAAAACCCCTTTTTCACCCCTTACTTTGGCGGGTGATTTCAAGGAGCACAGGTGATCAATCGATGAACGGTTTCCATGAAAAAAATAAGTTCTTCATCTTCTTCCTTTTCAATGGTTTAAAATTTGTTTTTTATGGTCAAAAAATGATTTTTTGGGCGACTTATGGGCCGATAGGCGTGCGCTAGGGCCATCGCAGGTGGTCAATATCGGGCTCTGTGGAAATCATGGATTTCCACAGATGCCCAATGGCTCACCTATGGAACTCTCACACTATAACTGAAGCTCATTTGCGGCAACCGAAAACCAAAAAAGAAAAGCAAGCGTTGAACCAAAAAGAAATTCAAAAAAGATGGATAAGGGTGCCAACTGTCCTCTTTTACTTCCATGCAAGTGTTTGATTGAAAAAAATGTTGGAATGGAGAGAACGTGAGCATGAAGATGAAGACTCTATGGATTTGAATGATCCAGGAACTATAGAGGCTCTTCGACAATGTGGCCTATTGAATTTTTTCAAAGTCTAGGGCATGAGAGCCCAATGAAGACTATTAGAGTACTTGGTCCATATGTGGGATGTAGAACAACAAGTATTCCATGTGGGTGTTCATGTCCTCTCCTTGGACATCGAGGATATTTACTTTCTGACGGGGCTATCCCATTGTGGGGCATGTGTGACTCTAACAGGAGGTCGAGGTGGTGGATTTCCGATGAGCAAGTATATCCATCGACACTGTGAACCGGATGTCGAAAGGTGCAAAGGTAAAGTGGCTATCCGAGGTGTGCGAGATCTGACTCTCAGAACCATCCTCTTTACCATTGCATGGATGGCAGGAAGTGCGTCACCTCACATGGTGCTCCAGAGTTATTTTCAATATGCCATTGAATGTCTGGAACCTCAAGTATTCAATTGGTGTGACGGTGTGCTCTGTAGTATGAAGACACAACTCACTAAAATCAAGAGAGGATACCTAAAGCAGTTTGGGTATGGGTCCATTTTGGTGTCTTTCTTCTTAGAAAGAGTCCCTCATTTGTGGATACAGGTAGAGTGGGGGATACCATCCCCACGAGACCCAAGAATGAAACAGTGGTGTGACCTTATCGCTCGACACGTAGCGGACCCTATTATCAAGTACAATGATGCATTTTTTGACTGGTTAAGGCCCCAAATCTTGATGATTGATGATTACGCGTATGTTGGCCTAGAATTTCAGGGTGATCCCGACTTGGCTCTCCTTGAGGGATATTAGTGGGGAGATCTAGGTAAGGAAGACATTTTGTTCTTTATAGTGTTTTTTTGTTTTTCAGGATATTAGATATTTTTTGTGTTTTCGATCTATAGATTAATCAAAGACTTTTGACTATGCATATGTAGGGCCTCATCGACCTCCGGGCGCATCTCTGATTTGGAGGCGAGGAGAGGAACGTGTGGTAGCAGGGTGGGATGCCAATGAACTTAGAAGGCTTGATGGTAAGCATCCCCGACATGTCAATCGAGGAGGTCCCGAGGCATTATCAACACCATACTATATGCGTGTCCAGTTCACTTAGTCGATTACTTCATTGGGTAGCATAGGCAGTAATGTGCTATCGCGAGCGACATCCATGATACTATTTTGAGAAACATCTGTGATGTTATTTTGTAGGAGCCATGGGCTCTATATTTTGATAATTTGGTCCTTGGATGGAAAACACTTTTTGTAAAACATTTTCATTATATATATACATGAGGATTCTACCGGCTTACTCTACTTTTATATACAATGTGTAATGTGTGATTGAATTTATAAATGTCTCAAATGTCTGTCTAACACATAATTAGCTAGAGCATCAGTTAATATATTTAGACATCTAGGAATGTGTTGATATTCAATATAATCAAAATAACGTTTCAAGAGGCGAATTCGTATATATACCCGTAACAAAGTAGGACTTCATATAGTGTAGACATTACTTAACTGGAGTACTACTAGCTGCGAATCAAGTCATACAACAAAGTGACGAATCCCAAGTGAGATAGCATCAGTCAATAATTCAATGACTATGCTATATTCTGCGATATTATTGGTTTCACTACCGAGGCAAACACCTTGTAAACTCATAAGTTCGTTGGTGGCTGCATATATTTCCCAAGCAACAGAAGCTAGGTTCTAAGTAATATGACTAGCACCATCGACGAAGCCAATATTGGGTAGAGAAGATGTTGACATCTTGAATCCAAGCAAAACGCAAGGTAATAAGTTGGGGGTCGAAACCAAATAATGAAAAACACACAAGAGTATGGTACGGTAAAAGTACAATCACTCATGCAGAGACAGTCTAAGCATAGTACTTCTTCAAGTAAAGCCCATTTTTGGGTTCGCTCAAAGGAATGCCATCATAATCTACTAACTCATAATATCCCTTCTCTAACACTCGTTTGACGATATATGGACCACACCACATAGCTTCGAATTTTTTGTCTCCTAGAATATCACGATCTTGTTCATAAAGGAGAACTAGATCTCCCTCAGAGAAAACACACGGCTTGACATGCTTGTCATATTGGGCGTTTACGTGTTTCTTCTGGGTTTTGATAAGTGGGTGGCATCATGACGGGTCTCATATAGTTGCATAAGATACAATAGATGTTCCTCTTTGGCAGAGGTGTTTGGGAGAAGTTCGACGACTAGCTTCAAATATGGTATTTCACATTCAATCGAGAGAACGACTTCAATGTCATAGACTAGTTGAAAGGGGGTAAATCCCATAGCAGACATCCGATAGGCCCATAATGCCAAAAACAACATCGTGTTCCAGGTGGTCTTATGGATTCCTATTATTTGACGAAGCATAGTGATAAAAAATTTATTTATTGCTTCAACTTGGTCGTTGGCCTGTGCATAGTAGGGGGTTGAATTTTCATGCCGAAGACCCAAATTGTCGGTAATTTCAGACATCATAAAGTTTCGAAAATGGCTACCGTGATCAGTAATGATAGCTTGTGGGATCCTGAATCGAGTAATAATATGATTAAATATGAAAAGGGCTGCAGTTTTCCCAGTATTTTCGAAAGTGGGCATCGCCTTGGTCCATTTTGTGAAATAATCCACGGCTACGATAATGTATCCATGCCCCCTGACCGAGTGAAGGTTACAAGTCATGAAGTCAATGCCCCATTTTGTGAAAGGTCCAACGGAAACTACAGGGTGTAAGGGAGCGGGGTGTGATCTTATTTTATTATTGTATGTTTGGCAAGAATGGAATTTTTGGACGACGATAATACAATATTTAAATAGAAAAGACCAAAAATACCCTTCTTGTAAGATCTTTTGGGCAGTAGCATACCCAGACATGTGACCACCACATGCTCCAGAGTGGAAATCATTCAAAGCTTTCTCAGCTTCATCATAGGTGAGACATCATTGAAAAATAGAGTCAACCCCACTGCGATAAAGAGTGTCACTGAGGATAATGTACTGACGGGCTTGGTAACGTATGGGACAACGGCCAGTGCTAGAAAAATCGGGCTGGAAAGTTTGAGTTTGGAGATAGATAATGATATCCCCATACCAAAGGTCATCAAAACTGATCAGAAAAAGGGATTCATCAGGTAAAGAATCCTCTGCCACATTCTCTGTCTCAGTGCAAGGAAGGTCACATATTACTTCGACAAACACCAAGGATTTCTTAGACTTAGCGCATTCGAATTCTAAGTCAAACTCCTAGAGAATTACTATCCATTTGGAGTATTGGCCCCCTAGAAATTGGCGTGTAATAATGTGTCCCATGGGGTTGCAATTGGAAATTACAGTGGTCTTGCATAGTAAGATATAGTGATAGAAATGTTGGATAGCTGCCAAGGCCAGTTTTTCAACATGTAAGTATTTGGCTTCGGTAGTCATGAGACTCCGACTCAAATAATAAATGACATGTTTGTTGTGTGAATCATCTTCTTCGACTAGAACCATGGCGATGGTAGAGTCTGAAGCAACGAGATAAAGGAAGTAATCTTGACTATAATCGTGTGGGAAAAGTAATGAGGTATGGGTTAAATTCAGTTTCAAAGATTTGAAATCTTTTTTGGCAGTGGAATCCCATACAAACTCAGAACCTTACTTGAGAAGTTGAGTAAATCAGAGTGTTAATTGATCATAATTTGGGATGAAACGAAGTAAAAATTTTGCCTTTCCTTGCAAACTTTGAAGTTGGCAAAGTGAAGGAGGAGGGAGATTGAGGATCACCTCGACCTTCAAAGGATCGACCCTGATCCCCTGGCATGACATGATAAAACCTAGAAGTTGGCTGGACTCCACACAAAAAACACATTTGTGTGGGTTTAAGCGTATACGATAGAACTGACAACGAAGGAAAATGGATCGGAGGTGTGTCAGATGGTCACTATGATGCATGGAATGTGCTGGTAGGTCATCTAGATATGGTTGTACAATGTGCTTAATATCATGAAAATCATAAGACATGGCACATTGAAAAGTCACACTGGTGTTCTTTAAACTGAAGGGTAGTTTTTGGTAGGCAAAGGTTTCCCCAGAACAAATAAAAGCAGTTTTGTGTTGGTCCACAGGCAAGATGTTGATTTGATTATAGTTGTCCATTAAAGAGAAGATTTCACCCCCGACGCAATCATCGACAATCTGGTCAACGAAGGGGGTGGGAAAGTTGTCCTTAGGACAAGATTGATTTATATCCCTATAATCGATGCAGACACAGATCATACCTTGTTTTTTGTTAACCAAAACGAGATTGGATACCCAATCAGTTAAAGCCACAGGATAAATAAAGCCAGCTTTAAGAAATTTTTCAAACCCAAGCTTAATAGCAGTTGCTTTACGGGGGTGGATAGGATGAAGTCTTTGCTGGATAGGTCTAGTGCCTGGGTACGTCTTAATTTTGGGTACAACAATATCAGGGTCAATACCCGACATTTCTTCATAGCTCCAAGTGAAGATGTCACAGAAATCTTGGAAAAGTGATTTATATGTGACAACATCATCAGTGGAGTACGAAGCTCCGTTGTGAACATTTTCAACAACTCGAGGTTTAATGGATATGTCAAGGGGGATGGTGTGTGAAATATTACTTAAGTTCCCTTCATATAACATGTCGTTTGATGTCTCGAGAATAGAGGAAATGACAACAATGATCGACAGAGTCGAGATCCATTGGTAACCCTTGATGGTGTGTTGTTCGATAAAGAGAATGGAATGATGATGTCCATCATCCCAAGGGGTGTCTTCCATCGAGATAACTAACATAATCATCTCATCTATGGGAAAAATAGTGTGGAATGGGTCAGGAGATGAATCACCAAGAGAGAGGGTGAAATGAGTTGTCGATTGAATGGCATGATAGGCATATTCAACCGGACTTAGAGGAATTTGGTCACTGTAGTGAAGATAATCACCGGGTTCAGGTATGATCCACGGGTCGGAAGATGGGTGAGTTTGGAAAACCGAGGTGGAAATCATGTTGATCGAGGAAACCAAGGGAGATGGAACATCGGGAGGTGGGATTGGGAACATTCCCATCAGAGTGGAATCTTTAAGTAGGCCCACACCAACATTCTCATACCCAGGCGATGTCTTCTCGATAAAGGGTACGTTGCTAGTACGGGTGTCAGAGTTGAAAAAGGCTAGCTAGTCTATAGCGATGACCTTTCCCAGATGTGGAAAATGTAAAACATGGAAAAGGGTAGACACAATGGCGTGCATCACATCAATACAACTACAACCAAGTAAGAGGTTATAATCGAGAGGTGCATCAAAGACCTCAACTTCAACGTTGACCGATCTGCCTTCCAACGTAATAGACAATGAAGGAAGTACACCGTAGGGTTTAAATCCAGATCCATTGAAGGATTTAAGCGAGTTATGTGATTCAGTAAGAGGAGGAGAGCCGACGACTTTCCAATAGGAAATAGACATTACACACATGGAGGCACCCTTATCAATAACAGTCCTACAGATGTTCTTGTCGAAGACAACAACTTGTACTTGGAATGCTAGTTTAGGGGTGAGTCTCAGAATGTGATCTTCAAGGTAAAAAATTATCAGATTCATATTCACATGATAAATTCCACTGATAGCCTTTAGCATTGTCTTCTGTTGAGCAGGGAAACTTTGGAGGACTTCGAGAGCTGACATCGCAGAAGGTGCTTGCACTAGATCTTCTACAATAATGTAGTTTTGAGCAGCACGTGCATGAGGGTTGAAGGCAGACTTTCAAACAACACCCTTTGGGGGAGGGTGAAGAACTGTATCGAGACTTGGTCTTTCAAGATGAAGAGGACCGTTGGAAGGTGAAGTTGAAGGAGGTTGTTGAACCAATGAAGGTGGTATATCATCAACCTTATCCTTTGAGGAAGAATAATCTTTGGCTTGAGTGGTCAGTGTAACGTCATTATTTCTGGAATCACCAGTACACATGAGTACATAAGAAGTAGTCGAGGGGGAGGGTTGGTCATGGATGACCAGTTGGGCCTGCTGTTGAGAAGGGAAACGTTGAGACAAAATGACAGGTGTGGGAGGTTTTGCTGTCCCTTGGAGGAATTTAGTAACCTCGACCCGTCTTGGACAATATTTCGTATAGTGATTGTCACCACAGATAAGGAAAGGGTATCGGGGTTTGTGCTTATCCTTATCATCAGCAGGCAGGTTGGGTTTTGGCTTTCTCAGACTGTGGGTTATTTTTTTCCTCCTTATTCTTACCCTTCCCTTTTTTAGATTTATTCTTTCCGGCCGAGGTAGATTGAACATAGTTAATCTCAAAAGTTTTGCCATTGGGAGGAGTAGGAGATGGAGCATTTTGAACATTAGAAGCATTGGACTTGGGGTTGGTGGGAGAGTCTTGCATATTTTGAGGTTGAGCATGGAAAGTTACAATCACATCATCAGCCACATGAGAAGCATCAGCGGTAGTTGAAGTAGCGGTGGTAGAAGGGTGAGGTGCATCAGGGAGTAAGTCGTAAAGAGTACCCATCTGTGAATAAACGAGGTCGAGGTAATGAGCGCAAATTATAGAATTTTCTTCAGTGACAATGACACCCATAAAAATATCATGAGAGATCTTATTCACAAATGATTTTTTGAACCACTCCACCAATAACTAGTCGGGAAGATCGAGTTTGATCAAACATCCTCTTTGTCTCCACTCATGAATGTGATCAGAGATGTGAGTGGCTTTAGTTTGTTTGAAGGAACTTAGGATCTCAGGATCTCGGTTCCTGTTTCATAATGGATCGGTAATTGGTAGTGTAAGGAAATCCATGGCTAGGGTATTAAAGTCGGTGAAGAAACCTAGTGGTAGTTCTATATACCACTTTGTAGCTGAACCCGTGAGAGTTTGTTGGAAGAGTCATAACCAAATGGAATCATCCATCAAAGAGTTGGATGAACACCAAAGGTGGAAATTCATGACATGGTTTTTCGGATCCTCTTCCGATTTATCGTCAAATTTTGGGATGTCGGACGGTAATTTCGTCGGTATCACGGGCCAGTGGGGAGAATGCAGGATAGGATCATTCAAGATTCTAGAAAAATCAGGTAGATCCAAAGTGGCTAAAAAAGGCAATTGTCTATTCACAGGAGGATACTAGCAACTTTGGGGAGGGAGTCCCGTCTGTATACCAGTAGGACCATAAGCAGTCTGTATGTGAGGCGAAGGTCCTAACAGATTCAGATGTGTGTACGGAGGCATGTAGCCCATAGGGTTGTGTGTATTGGAGATGTTCCCTTGGGGGGGGGCACTATATTGAACGTTCAAACCCCAAATAGGATTGGAAGAACCGAGGTATGACTAGCCCAAACTAGGGGGTATAAAAGAGCTAACCTGAGGTTGTTTCCCCCGAGATGATTTTGGATTTCCTTGAATAAGAAGATTCCAATATTGGGCTAGTGATCCAGGGATGTTTTTTCCATATTGTGGATTATATCCTCTGAGTGGGGGTTGTCCTCAAAGTGAGGATGATGCCCCAATTTGGGTTTGACCTCCAAATTGATTTTTCCCCCCTGGGTTACACTGTCCCCCATTAGGAATCTGATAACCAAAAGTGAATAATGGAGTGGAAATTCCAAAGGTGGTAGAGCCACTGGGGCCGAATCCTCCTATAAAAGGTGGATAAGACCCTCCGGAGAGGAATTGGGATGGTGTCGGAATAGAACCAGAAGAAGCATTATACCCAGGAGGAGTAAGGACTCCAGAAGCTCCGGATGGAACTTGGGCAGGAATGGGGATAGAAGCTTTCAAGGAATTATACCCAAGAGGGAGTGACGGGATTTGTCTAGATGAACGCGGTGTACCAATAAGAGGTTGGCTAGCCACCGTGTTCTAGGTGGGGATAATCGTATAAGTGTTTCATACCATTGTGGAATGGGCCTGCTAAAGAGGGATATTTGAGCTAGGACCAGCCTCTAAACCAACGAAGAAATAACAATTTGTAATATTAAAATGATCTAAAGGTATCGTAAATGTAGTAGATATTTCGAGTGGTTCAGGAACGGCGGGTATCTCAGCTTCTGCCTCTGAGCCGAGACGGTTCCGTCTAGAATTCAGATTTCGAGATATGTCAGTGGTCCAAAAAGGATCCTCGTTTTCAAGGCTAGCAAGGGCTTCAGTTGGTATTCCATAAGTGTCAACAAAAATTTCTCTGGACGAGTTTAGTCAGAGAATACGTCTCTCATATCCAGGAGGTAAGCGGAAAGCATCCAAAGAATCAGAAATGATTCAAAAACTTTATAAAGAGTTAGTTCTCTCCGCTTATGAAGGTATGTGGTCTTGTATCTCACTTTGTTGAGAAGAGTCCTCTGGTGGATTAGGGAGCAAGGGTTGGGAAACTTTCGAATCTTCCGGAGGTAGTCCTTGCATCCTACACGAACGGCGTGGAGGGTCAATGTTGGACGAACCAAAAATTTTACAGAAAACATCTATGGCTAGCTACTTAAACAAACAATACTCGCTAGTAGAATCTAGGAATAAAAACCAAGCAAACAAAACCTTCTTGTTCCGAAATCACTAGTTGGTGATGAAATCCAACGTCGCGGAGTCAAGACAAGAAGGGGTTGGGCTAGGGAGGAAAAGTTACATTGACGACCTGCTTAATGGACTTACACCTTGGTGCAAGCTCCCACACATAATCATGGGTATACCCTCCAAGGAGCCTGAGTGAGTCTGGCCAATGTTGATTCTAGGTATCGTGAAGACTTTCCCCTCCACAGTCACCTCATGTAATTCCCTAAGAATATAGGAAACTAAGGCTACCAAAAACAACAATGATGCTTGGGGAGATAGTCGACAGTCTGATCCACATGCAAGGGCAGGGTATCTAGCCTGAAATCAACTTGAGAGGCTTCCACTCATTATTGTGGGTATACCTTCAAGCGACCCCCACAATACACGTAATATCTACACTGATATCAACAAAGTAGGGTGAGTACCTCTTTTAATCTCAATGCGACCTTAGGTTTGACCCTTGTGTGAGAAGGGATTCCCAGGACACAATGTTGCAAATGGAATTTTACACTCCCTATCACAAGATTCTATTTTGTATTTTGTGCTTTGAATAGTGTGTCTCACTTCCTATTCCAAAGCTCTATCCTATCTAATGTTGGTGTAAAAGATCCCTAGAAAAATTACTAGTTAAGTTTTAGATTTTCACAATATTTTTAAAGGTTGTTGTTACTCAAGAGGGAGACGGGAATGAAATCGATGTTGTGTAATACCTTGACCCAACAATATGCAACTAGAAATGAATGATGCAAATTTAAGTTCAATGAATTCTATCTACAGCAAGGAGAAGGTGTTTCCGGAATAATGTAAACTACGAAATATACTTCATTTTTCTTTAAATGAACACAATTTCAAACAACCAATAAACAATGAAGTTCTTCAATGTTCTCTTCTCTTAAATGCAATAAATTTTCTTATGTATGATTATTCAAAATAATGGATAACTTCAAATTCTTCCTTTCTAAGACCATACCAAGGGCATGGCAGAGAAAAGACAAGAAATCCAAGAAAATCTATACCTTCAACAAGCACCCAAATCGAACTTTCAATGAAGACAAAAAACAAAAAATGACGAGAAAGTATTTCCTCAAACACAAATGAAGAGACAACTTCTCAATCATCAAGCAATCTAGAATATGTAATCAATCCAAAATTTCACATCCAATCCAAGATTTTTAATCGAACAAGCACTCAAATACAATCTCAAAGATTATACCCTTGTTGTTAAAAATTGAAAATGAAAAACTGGAAAATGACTAAGAGAGGTGTTCGATCTCCAAAAACCAATCAACAGTAAGTCAAATGTTTAGAAAAAATTCATATGTTGGTATTAAAAATCCTTTCTAGTTGGTTAAAGAAAAAACTGGGCATCAACAAAGGCTAATATCCAACTCAAAAAAAATTCACAGACGTCGTCGTAGGCTGGTAGCATATCACAGTGCGGAAATCAAGAGTTTTCACAGGCCAGAAACGGATAGTGTGCGAAAATCCCACACTAAAGAAAACAACCAGGGTGCATAAATCATAGGTTTCTATGGGCTATGTATAAGTTACAGTGAAGAGGTGTTTGTAAATCAAGAAATTCTGAGAAAAGGGAAAAGGATCTAAGTGGATTATTAAATCTAGAGAGTCTGAATGGATCTCCCCCATAATTAGAGATTGATTTCAAATGAAAATAATAGGTAAAGAGAAAATGGCCAACAAAAAACCACAATCAAGTCATATCCCCAGTGGAGTCCCCAATTTTGTTATTGGATAAATCGATGAATGTGAACATAAACTAATCTCCCTAGATCCACTTGGATCTAGAACAAAACAAGACAGGGCATGACACTTTCCATAGGTTGATACCATTGAATTTATCACCAAAGAGGGAGTGTATGACATACCTTTATATATCGCTTCCCTTTATCTCTATTGTCCCTACTTCGCTCTGGTGCTCTTGTGAGATCAGATCTACAATGACACAAACCAACCAAATTGAAAGCAACAATTATAGATTCAATGGAAACCTAAACATGTGATCAAGGAGTCATGTAATAAAACACTAATGATTTTATGGGAAAAAAAAATGTCGCTGTATCATATTAAATAAAAGTGGAAGATACAACCAAAGTGCCTTGATGTCGCAAGTTCCAACACACACATACACTTGCTCTGAATTTGCATGAAGATAATCCACAAAACTTGATGGACAAATGGAGATCTCAAGCATCAATTGTATCAGGATTCTTCACACAGTCTTCAGCCTATTCTTTGCTCAATATTTCTTGAACTTGCTTAAAATTTTCCATGAGAAATCCATTATTATATAGGATAAGATGAAGTGGTTACTAGGATGAGGATGATCCCACCAAATCACAAAATCCAGTAAGATCACAACCATATGGACACCACCTCACATTCTAGAAGATTCTCCTTCTATAAACTTCATGAAACTTCTTCCTTTTCTTAGCTTCAAGCACCGCCACACCCTACCTATATAGCAGCATGCAGAAATCCCACAGGCTAGACATAGAGAAGCCTGCAGAAATCCTTGATTTCCGCACTGTGTACCATTGTCAACCTGAGGCATCATTTTAAAAATGTGCCTTGGAGGGGAAGAACTCAACCATTTTCCTCATGTGAAAGATTGTTTTGGAAGCCTGAACACATGGCTATGGGGTCATCATCAGAGTGACCAAAATAATGTGTAATAGTCACCCTACCTCCCCCCTATTGTCATCCCATGGCTGGATCGCATGGTCCTCTAGGAAGAACCTCCACTCTAGGTCCCAAACCTAGAACTCGCTTGAAAAAGAAGCTGCAAAGAATAGAGGCAATCCTGAATTTTCAATTACTCCCATGTTTGCACTCTATCAAATGACCTTTCATATTGGTTAGCAATGAGGTACACCAGTCGTAGACAGTGGGTATAACACACTCTATTGCGTAAAACATAAGTGGTCTTGATTCTTGATGCAACGAGGTCGAACCTATGATCCTGGTAAGCACGAGCACTATGATCTTCAAAATGATATTACTTATTGTCTGGATGGGGACTTGAATTCCCACCTTGGGAGTCCCTGCTATACAGTGGGCATCGATATACTCTTCGATATTCATCCCACTCCATGTTCCATGTGACTTTAGGTTCACAACCTCCCCTTGGCGTAATAGACCAGTCAATAAGTAGATGTCCTCTACTTCGATCCTCAATGGTTGTCCATCGAGGATAAATCTTTCGCTATCAGGGTCCCAGTAACCCACCAATATCTCCAATAACCTCACTTGGGCCCTCATTCCTTTGAGAGCCCAAAATTTGTACAAAACACATATTTTTAGAGACACTTGAGCCACCAAATATCATTCAACAGCTACATCCACCTCCTCATTCTCTCTCTCCATTCCAGGACCATCCTGCAAAAAAAATCAATTTTTTTAGTTAGAAACCCTTTTTTGGCCATTTGCGTACCTATACGCGGCCTTCTTTGCACACAGTCATGTTTAGGGCTTGATACACGCTCCATGTGGTTCACACAGGGGCATATAACTCGTTGTACATGCAACCTTAACAAAGGAGACTCACGTACAACGAAAATCCTAATTTACACCCTCAAAAACTAAAAAATTGGAACCTAATTCAAAAATGTAATCCACTGAATTTGAAGAAGATGAGATGAAGAGTTACTTGATCCAGACGGTTCATGATTTTGTTGCCCAATGCTCCTACAATCTTTGTTTGAATCTTGGAGGTATTTTTGGTCCAAATTGCACTATTTGGGTAAAATCAAAATGATATAGTAATTTTTTATTTTACTACTATTTATAAGCTATTTTTACCCACTTTATATAGTTTCATGCTATTTTTTAACCAAATGGACTAATTTAAGTGTGGTTTTGAGCTGGTTTGTTGTAGTTTTGACTCAGTTTTCTTGCGGATTTCAACGTCAGGATTGACCATTCGTCACCTCGGGCAGGTATTTTCATAACCTAGAATATAGGATAGGTATCCACTCCATCGTGCTTTTTTGCATTATCCTTTGACTACCGCCTTTTTACGCCTTAGGTACGAATCCATTTATTGCGACAAAAAAACATTACATCTGTTATAAAGAGTGTCGCTAATAAGTGGTAGAGACTTACCAAACATGGGTGGCCTAGTTAGATCCCCCTTTTCATTTGGTGCCCATGCCGAGTTTTTTTCTTAAGACCGAGAGTCCATTATAACTTGATACATGACTTTATGATGAGCCTCATTTCTCATTCATGCAAATGCGGCCTTATTCCCTGCAGACTCCCAAAAACGAGTCTTAGTTAATCTCTTTTCTAACTCGTCTAAAAACCAAAAATATTGTCGAGTGATTTTTCCCTTTCACACTCGTTAAACTGGATTTGAAAGGCCATGAGTCTTAGTTAAGCTCTTTTTCTGACTTGTTATCAAAAATAGAAAAGATTGCCGAGTGAACTTGTCTTTTTCACACTCGTGAATTGGATTTGAAAAGACATCTATTTGGCACAAGTGAACTCATTTTTCACACCAAGTAGACTACAATACATAAAAAAGGATATTTTTTGGTGATAAGTTGTGATTGCATCTCATGCCCTCGCTTGTAGTATTGAGCCTTTAGCCGGTTCTCGCTTTGCATTATAAACCGTTGCCTAAGCAGTTTAGCATCCTCAACCAAGCAGAGCCTTGCTTATATCCTTCGCAATTTGACACCCTATAACCTGGAGGAAACATCACCTTGAGTGTCCATATCCCACATGCATTCCTTACATTAATCATAGGTACGTTCCACTGCTGGAACTAGTTTTTCTTACTTGCAACAGTTGTTTCCCTCTATGTATCATAGCATTCATTTGTTATGAAAAAACAAAAAAATACGAGCAGGAAGGGAGTACTATGTTATAATTTCCAGTAGTTGTGTCGCCTTTGAATAGAGCAAAAAATTATTGAATACTTGTGTCATCATAATTTAGGGTTTAGCATGGCCTTAGGAAGCTGATCTCATTACAGAGTTTTCTCTACCAACTGATTACTCTTCTAGTCCCTATAGAGAATGTTATTGATGCCTCCTGCATCTAATAGTCACATCATTGAGTCTATGTTGTCGGAGTCCACCATATGTCTCATGCTCTTGTTCAAAGGAAGTCTCACAACCTGCGTCGGCCACTCCTCAGAAATATTGACTTTGCATGTCGGCCATACCCTCAGTTCATCTCATAATCACATGATACTATGGTCTTATCATGCACATTGGCCCTACTTGCATCATCGGTAGGTCACCTTGAACCCAACAATTGACATTTCATCATTGGTCGTTGACTGGGTGGTTTCCCTTGTGTTCGACGGTAAGACATCTATTCACACTTTGGGATTCATGTAGTGTCTTGGATGCCATTAGCTTTATTGGTGGTTTCCTCGCCTTTGTTATCATTTTTCATCATTGGTTGTTATTCAGAGGGTCTTTTTCATGTACTGCTTGCATTTGATACACGCGAAAGATGCACAGGGTCGTTGGTTCTTGAACATGTTCTTCGTCTGATCTTCACCAAATCATGAATCTCCTTCTTTGTTCCTCGTCCTGACTGATGAGAGATGATTTAATTCTCTCCTTTCAGCGAGTCTCTTAACATCGACTTTGGCTCATTTATTCTGGATATGGGACGTAGAGTTTTATGAGTACCTTGAGGCTTGCAGTCATTAGTGGTAGGCTCTCTCGCCTTTGACAGATGGGAATACATCAATGTCTCTTGATCAATGGATTTCTCAAGTGTTCGACACCGACTCCTTTATTCACACTTGTAGGAATGTACTCGGTGCCTTGATACCTACTTTCATTATTGGTAGGTTGTCTCGCGTTTGTTAATAGTATACCTAAATGACCAGTAATCAAATGATGTCTCATTATGTTCGACCTCAACTCCTTTATTCACATGATGTAGACTTTCACCCTTGGCGGATAGTGTAGAATACTTGAAGACATCACTATGTGGCCGCAACTTTCCTGAGCTGTTGCTTCCATTTCATTGGACCAACACCTATTCGACTTTAGTGATCATGGGAGATCAGATTGTACTCCATGGTATACAGATATCTTCAGATTGATTTTGAGACTGGTTTCACTGGGCTTTGTTCATGACTATGACATCTTTTGGCATATAACTGCAATTGTATCTTCCTATTCATGGACACAAACACTTGTTTGGTATATTTTCTGCATGGATCTGCATTGTATTCTTGGTAGCCATATATGCAAAGTCAGTAAAGAATGTAATGAGAAATCAAGTTCGTCTAGCTGGTTCTCTACCACTCCACTCTTGGGTTACTTATAATGTATTTTGTCCATCACAGATACTCCTCTGATATCACATGTAACATCCCCGGCCTCACACCGGTCGGGCATGCCACTCCTCAGAAGATTTACTTAGCTATGAAACTAGTCTTTTAAAAATTCCCAGCCTTCAAAGAACCAGGCTACACAAGAGAACACTTTTGTTCTCTCACTGTGAAACATACTGTAACATACTCAGTATTAAACTGAGTTATGCCACATAAATCTTTTTTTTCTTCAAACTGCATGCAATTATAACATATACATACAACACTCTTGCAGAATATTTACATATAAACGTAAACAACAATTACATTCTGTAAATATATGATTTCATACGGAAATAATAGTAAACACAGACATGTAGCATATACAGGAAAATACCCATAAACAATAGAAAACTATAATCACACATATGATAAACTGTAACATAATCACGTAAATAACAATGCAACATGTAAATTTATCACACGATTGATACTTATCTTGGAAAGATTGTCACCAACTGCGTACAGAACATCCACGAACCTCCCATCCCTAGACTACATTATTCATCACTCTCAATAGTGAGTCACCCCCGAGCTGGGACTAAACTCCACTCGAGTAAAGGGGTTCCTAACTAGGCTAAAGGCTCATAGACAATAGGAAAGACTCTGTCTCAGGCGCTCACTCAACTAACACCCTACAACCTCTCATTCCCCACATGCCTGTTCCACCCAAGGAAGTGTGCCCCTACTCTGCTCAACAGTCCTTCGGCTGCCCCACTTCCCTTCCAGGGCTTCAACAATAGGCCATAAAAGAAGTCTTAGAGAATTGTAGCTACAGTTTAGCACCTTCAGGAAATCAATTCCCAACAATTCTCTCGCTCAGAGAATTTCTCACGGGCCTGAAAACCCATCTCTTCAATTTCCCATGGGCCTGACAACCCGCTTCTTCAATCTCACTCCCAAGATAACCAGGTACACCAACCAGAAATGGTTATGGAAACAAGTTCAGATATAGTGAAATGAATGTCTGAAGGATAACTGGCTGCGTGAGTGAAATGGTCGTGGAATCATTGGCTGGATGACTGAATTATGGAAGGAACCATGGGAGAGATGATCATAAGAATGATCGTGAGAATGATGGTGAAGGTGTCCAAATGAGATAAGTCACCACGATATGTATGCATGTCCCACTTGGTCCACTTGTCCCCAACTTTAGAACTTAGGATAAAATAATTATCCATACTTTATGTTTTAAGAAATATTAATATAATATTCCTTTTTGTCTTAAGCTCTCTAGCTTAGCCCTTTCCCTTAACTTTTGGCCCTCTCTTTCCCTAACTGGTGGAGTTTAGTCCCCCATCTTTTTTATCATGGTCGGTCTGCGCGCAACGATGTATTTTATATTAATCATGAGACATATACAAAATAGGCGCGATGGCCTTTAACATCTAGGCACTCTGGCCTAATTCCAAAACATAAGCATCCCAGCTTATAATAACTGGCTCACCAGCCTACAACACATATCATATACACAAGGCACGCTGACCTCCATACTGTGCACACTTTAGTTACTGCGCACAGTATCCAGGAATGTGCACACTACATCATTTTACTGTGCAGTACAAGCACGCACTATGCCATGAAAGGTGCATTACAAAATGATGTCAAAACAACTCACCAACTTAAGTACATTTACATTACATTTACAATTGGGTTCCACTGAGGGATATTACAACCCCCTCCCCTTATTTATGCACTGTCCTCAGTGCATCATATACCCATATACAACAAAATTTTCAAAAATCTTCAAAAAGATGTGGGTATTCTGTCTGCATTGCATCCTCATGCTCCCAAGTAGCATCCTTAGGACCATACCAGGTCCATTGAACCTTTACAAGCCCTATGGCTTGATCCAGAGATGCTTGATTTTTCGGTCCAAAATGTGCACCGGATGCACTTGAAAAGCACCTTCTTGCTCCACCTGAATCACATTCCAATCAATAACATGATTAGCATCAGGTATATATTTATTTAGCAATGATACATGGAATACATTATGAACATACATAGATGCTGGCAATGCAATCATATAAGCAAGTGGACCAATCCTCTCTAGGATTTCAAATGGCTCACAAAATCTGGTTGCCAACTTGGTGCAGCTTCCCAGCTTCAGGGAACTCCTATTATCTTTCACCTTTAGGAAAACATGATCACCCACTTTGAACTCTCTGTGGGTTTTGTTCTTATTGGCATAACTTTTCTACCTGTCTTGGGCAGCTTTTAAATTCTATTTAATTTTTATCATTTGGTCCTCCATCTCCTTGAGAAACTCTAGCCCAACTACTGTCCTATCAGCTGGATTATCCCAGCTCACTAGATTATTGCACTTTCTACCGTAAAGTGCTTCAAATGGGCTCATCTTCAATGATGTCTGATACCCATTGTTGTAAGCGAATTCTACCAAGTGTAGGTAGTCTTCCTATTTCAATGGTTTGTCCATCACATACATTCTCAATATGTCTTCTATAACTCTGTTCACCATCTCTGTCTATCCATGAGACTCGGGATGATAAGCTGTACTAAAGTTCAAATTCGTTTCGAATCCTTTGAACAATCATTTCCAAAAATTCGAGGTGAATTTCGGGTCTCTGTCGGACACAATTGTTTTAGGAATTTTGTGCAATCGTGCCACTTCCTTCATGAAAATATCAGCAACATTTGTTGCCTTGTGAGTATTTTTTAGTGGAATAAACTGGGCAGCTTTTGTAAGATTTTCCACCACCACCATGATCGAATCATGCAACTTGCCTCTTCTGGGAAACCCTGTAATAAAATCCATTGTCGCCACTTCCCACTTCCATTCAGGAATGGGCAAAGGTTGTATCAACCCTATTGGGTGCCTATGCTCCACTTTAACTTTCTGGCATTCCATACATCTAGCGATGTATTTGATTTCTCTCTTCATACCTGGCCAAAAGTAATGGCTCTTGATCGCTGCCACAATTTTTTGATATCCAGGGTGCCCTGCATAAGGGACATTATTCATTTCATGCAAAATCATATGTTTCAATTCCTAGACATTTGGAACAAAAAATCTGTTCTTGTGCACTAGTATTACATCTATTCCCAAATTATAATTATCCACCTTTTGTGGTATCTTACCCTATTGTAGCTTTGCTACCAATTCTCTGTATTGCAGATCTGCATTTGCAGCCTCCAAAATTTTTCTTTTAATATCAGTTTGATACATGCTAATAGTTGTAGCATGTAGTTCATGCACCCTCCTACTGAGTGCATCAGCCACTTTTTTCTCTTTTACCTTGATATGATTTATATCAAAGTCATATTCACTTATAAATTCTAACCATCTGCTTTGCCTAGCATTTAGATTTGGTTGATCAAATAAATATTTCAGACCATTGTGGTCTATTCTTAGCTCAAGCCTCTTCCCCATGAGGTAGTGTCTCCATTTCCTCAATGCATGCACTATGGTTGCCAACTCCAAATCATGAGTGGCATAGTTTCTTTCATGCTCCATCAACTTCCTTGATTCATAACATATAACAAACCCATTTTGACTGAGGACTCCACCAAGTCCTTCATTACATGTATCTGTGCATACAATGAAGTCTTCATTTGGGTCTACAATCGTTAATATTGGAGCACTTGTCAATAATTGTTTCAAGTGTTGGAAACTCTTTTCACAATCTAGTTTCCACTGAAACTTCACCCCCTTTCTTTGCAAGGAAGTGATTGGGTGTGCAGTATTTGAGAATCCTTCAATAAATCTTTTGTAGTATCTTGCAAGACCCATGAATGATCTCACCTCTGTCACATTCTTCAGCGCTGACCATTCTCTAATGGATTCTATCTTCTCAGGATCCACTGATATCCCATCCTTTGAAATGATATTCCCCAAATAATGAATTTGTTTCTGATAAAATGAGCACTTGCTCAATTTGGCATACAACTGATGTTCCCTTAATACTTGCAACACCATCCTCAAATGTTGTTCATGCTCTTCCTCTAACTTAGAATATATAAGAGTGTCATCCAAAAAGACAATGACAAACTTGTCCAGATATTCTTGAAAAACACCATTCATTAAGCACATGAAAACAACAGGTGCGTTTGACAACCCAAATGGCACCACTGTGAACTCATAATGACCATACCTTATCCTAAAGGCGGGCTTGCTAATATCTTCTTCTTTAATCCTTACCTGATGGTATCCTGATTTGAGATCTATCTTTGAAAATATCTTTGCATCCTTAAATTGATCAAAGAGATCATCAATCCTTGGAAGAGGATACTTGTTCTTAACAGTGACTTTATTCAATTGTCTGAAGTTAATGCACAATCTTAGTGTTTCATATTTATTTTTCACAAACAAGACTGAGGCACCCCAATGTGACACACTTGAGCGTATATACCCCTTCTTCAGAATTTCTTCAAGTTGCATTTGCAACTCCTTCAACTCTGGTGTACTCATTCTGTAAGGAGTCTTTGACACTAGAGTTGCTCCAGGCATTAGATTTATAGAGAAATCAATGTCTATTTTTGGGGGTAGTCCTGTTACTTCCTTGAACACATCTTCAAATTCTTCTAGGACTGCACAATCTTCCAAATTTGGCACCTTACCTTTAGGTGTCTCTTCTATATGAGCTGTAAATATTTGACACCCTTTTCTATAACATTTCTTCAACTGCAATGCTAAAATTTCTCTAATGGTTACTGCCTTGGGAATTCCCTGCAATTTCCTTAGCTTCCCTTCCTCATCTAAGCAAGTAAATTCTTTGTTGTGATAGTATAAGAGAGTATGATGTTGGTCCAACCAATCCATCCTAATTAGACAGTCATAGGAACCTAAAGGCAAGATGTTCAAATCTGCCTTGGTGTTCAGTCCATTCATGTCCATGAGGCATGAATTAACCATCTCATTAAATTTTCCTCTAGATCCTGTAGCCAGATGCACCAACCAAGATTTCCCATGCTTGCTTCTTGGCAACTGCAATCTCTCCACCATCTTAGGGTCTATATAACCATGATGAGCTCCTGAATCAATTAAAATAGCAATAGTTTGGTTGTTGATCATACCTTCCACTTCAATCATGTGGGACTGATACTCTGCTTGCTTGTTGTCCAGGGCTCCATAGATTCTTCGCACATATCTTCCCATGTCCTCCATTGTTTCATCTTTCTTTACATTGTGAACAACCCTACCTTTTTCACCTCTGTGAGGACAATCTCTGAACCTATGATCTCCTTTACAACCCCAACATTGAATACGTGGATGCCTTGGCCTTTGACTCCCTGTGTCAATCGTTCTGGGTTATTTAGGCATTTGTTGTCCCTGTGGATTATTTCTGAAGATTGGTGGCTTAGCTCCCTTTTTCCTCTAATCCATCTTGAATTTCCTTTTGTCTTCCCAAGCCTTTTGTAAAAATGACCTTGCTTTCTGCTGATCATATAGGCATTTAGCTCGCCTTATGGTCTCTTCCAATGTCTTGGGATCATCATACTATCTTTTGTCACTGATGAATGATGGAAATCCACTCAAATACCTTTGAATTTTGACTGTCTCGTCCTTGATGAAAGAGACACACTTCAGTAGTTCTAGAAACCTTCTCTCATATTCATCTATGTTCATACTTCCAAGCTTGAGTTCAAATAACTCTTTCATTTTTTTGTCATAGTATCTCTTAGTCAAGTATTTATTCTCAAAATACTTCTTGAATTCCCTCCAAGTAACACTTTTCTCTTTAATGCGTTGCACCTGCACAAGCTAATCCCACCACATGGAGGCCTTTCCTTTGAGTTGATAGATATCAATTCTACCTTCTGCATGAGAAGAATAATTATGCAATTGAAAATGCTTTCTCATGCCCAGCAACCATGTTTCTGCATCTTCATCCTTCTTGTGCTCACCATCAAATGTAGTAGGTTTGATTTTGTTCATTTATCCTCATAGATCATCCACCCCAGATCTCTTATGCCTTCTGACAGGGGATGGACTTGAGCTACTACCTTCTCTCTTATTAGAATTCCTTGGGGGGTGATGGTGGTGTCTGCTAACACTTCTTTCTTTTCCTTTCTCATTCGAAGGCTTGTGACTTCCATATTTTCTTAAGCCACTCTCCTTAACCAATTTTTTTTCTATTCTATTCAAGCCCTCCAATAACTTCATGTCAAATTCATCCCACTGCTCCTTGGCTCTCATAATCCTTTCATTATCATCTTTATGGCTTTGTACATCCTTCTGCAAATTTTTAATGGTCTCTGCCATATTCATGTTTTCATTCCTTTCTTCTCCATGTCCATTGGAGTTTGTTCCTTCAATGCCCAAATGGACATCCATCCCTCTGCTCTCATCTTGTTGACTGTAATTCCCCTGTGCCACTTCCATTCTTATGGACTCTGCACTAATCTGATCTGATCTAGTTGTTGTTAACTCTGTAAAACGTGTAACCATCGAAAACTTATCAGGCTAACAATTCAACAATTCATGAAAAATATGAACCATTTTGGTTCAATATATACATTAGAATTATCTCTTCTAATTTCCTGGTGTTATCACCGTGACAATTCTAGATAAGGCCCAAGTCTTGAGAACATAGATGCACGGCACCTTCAGAGATACATCTGGGCAAAAGGCGGTTTGTCGAAACCACTTTCGCCAAGATGCGGTATCTCGTGTTTCAATATGTCAAAACCACCACTCGTGGAATGGGCAATGACTAGTCAGATCACCCTGTTTCACTCATTCGATACTTCACAGCTATATGACATTAGTTGAATTCCACCATATTACAAACTCAAAAGATAATCATTTGAAATGGATTAGCCAAGCATGGCAACCCAATGCACTTGTACGTAGACTGTCTGTGCTTCATAATTGGGATTCTATAACTACCAATCCTCAAGTATGGAGGCATCATCTTATCCATAAATAGAGTAATCTCCAAATTTCTCAACTTTCTGCTCTCTGTAAAATCATTTTGGTATCCACAAACTAAGGTACATGGACAAGGCTAAATCTAGTGAGACTGGTTATTCGAGCAACATGCTAGACTTTCCCGTGAATAGGGAGGAAAGGGTACTTGCTCACATTGTAGCGACTAAATTCCACACAGAACCAACTATAGACTCACAGTTGGAAGTCAGGATAAATCCCACTATGAAGGATTTAGTCATCAACAGGCCAGTTGCTAAGAAGAAAAGGAGCAAGCAATAGAAGAAGGAAACCACAGCTGAAATGGACAAAAGTGTTGGAGAGGATCAACCGGTCTGGTTAGATTCTTTAAAGGAGGAGATCGCTAAGCTAAAATGAGTCCTCAACTAAAATTAAGTATATTTTAGCGAATTTTGGACAGCTGGTAGCAGAGGTAAGGGGCACCAGAGATGATAGGCCTGCTCTTAAATGATCCCTTTACAATATGATAACTGTTATCATTTCCTTTTTGTAATTTTTGGATTAATACGATTATATAAATGCAGAAGCGGACTTTGGACTGTTTATTACAAGATTCTAACTGGTGGTGTTATGAGTCTTGTTTTCTTTCATAGAATGATTTTCTTGTAAGCTTATATTTCACTTCCATCTATTTGAATCAGAGGAATATAAAACTCAGAATTCATTTCTGAGATGTTCTCAGCTTAGAAATTTAGACTATATTTATTTCTTCTCAAACCAACTCTGAATTCATTTTAAATAATTCTCTAATGCGGTTGTGTGTTTCTTTTTCCTCTAATATCATGCAAATTTTCTATTAAAATCAGACTCATCGCCTTCCAAATGACTTCGCGCACACAAACATCAACCTATACACCCATATTTATCGTGCACAACAACACCACAAGGTAAATCATGCTTCTATGCACTTATATCCACTATGCATTTCTTCTTCATCGTGCCAATAGCTTGCATGCACTACTTTTTCATTGTGCGCCAATATCCACTGTGCACAGTTTTAGTATCGCGCACTAATATTCCACATGCATTTCTCCCTATGCATTGCACCATGCCAAAGTTCAATATGCCCCACCACACACCATAATTTGTGTGCACCATTGAATACACTGTCGCAAGACAACTTATACTCATACTATGCGTGCACCAACCAAACTCCTCTGTTTTTTGCAATACTTGCACACCCCACGTGCACATTACTATGTGTGTGCTCACCGCACAATGCTAAATTGATTGCGTGCATCTGCACACAATATTATTTTGCGAGGCGCCATAATTTACCGCGCACACCTGCACGCCAACATTTTTTGCGCGGTGCCAAAAATTTCCATGGACGCTCTGTGACTTGAAATTTGGTAACTTTGAAATTAATCTTCTGTGAATATTCACTTCAACTGAACCTTTCCGGCCCATCCAGGCTCATTGTTGGAACTGAAGCTCTGATACCATACTGTAACATCCTCGGCCTCACACCGACTAGGCATGCCACTCCTCGGATGCTTTACTTAGCTTTGAAACCAGTCTTTTAAAAATTCCCATCCTTCAAAGGGTCAGGCTACACGAGGGAACACTTTCGTTCTCTCACTGCGGAACATACTCTAACATACCTAGTATTCAACTGAGTTATGCCACATAAATATTTTTTTCTTCAAACTGCATGCAATTATAACATATACATACAACACTCTTGTGGAAGCTTTACATATAAACATAAACAACAATTACATTTTGTAAATATATGATTTCATACGGAAATAACAATAAACACAGACATGCAACATATACAGGAAAATACCCATAAACATATAGACAACTATAATCACACATATGATAAACTATAATATAAGTACATAAATAACAATGCAGCATGTAAATTTATCACATGATTGGTACTCATCTTGGAAATATTTTCACCAACTGTGTACAGACCGTCCACGAACCTCCCAGCCTTAGACTACACTATTCACCACTCTCAACAGTGAGTCACCCCCGAGCTAGGACTAAACTCCACCCAGGTAAAGGGGTTCCTAACCAGGCTAAAGGATCATAGACAATAGGAAAGACTCTGTCTCAGGTGCTCACTCAACTAACAGCCTACAACCTCTCATTTCCCACATGCCTGTCCCACCAAAGGAAGTGTGACCCTTCTCTTCTCAACAGTCCTTCGACTGCCCCACTTCCCTTCCAAGGCTTCAGTAACAGGCCGGATAGGAAGTCTCAGAGCATTGTAGCTGCAGTTTAATACCTTGAGGAAATCAATTCCCAACAATTCTCTCACTCAGAGAATTGTTCACGAGCTTGACAACCCGCCTCTTCAATTTCCCATGGGCCTGACAACCCGCTTCTTCAATCCTGCTCCCAAGATAACCAGGTACACCAATTGGAAATGGTTATGGAAACAGGTTCAGATACAGTGAAATGAATGTCTGAAGGATAATTGACTGCATGAGTGAAATGGTCATGGAATCATTGCTAGATGACTGAATGATGGAAGGAACCATGGGAGAGATGATCGTAAGAATGATCTTGAGAATTATGGTGAAGGTGTCCAAATGAGCTAAGTCCCCATGATATGTATGCATGTCCCCAACTTGACACTTGTCATATTGGAAGCTACTTTGGTCCACTTGTCCCCAAATTTAGAACTTAGGATAAAATAATTATCCATACTTTATGTTTTAAGAAATATTAATATAATATTCCTTTTTGTCTAAAGATCTCTATCTTATCCCTTTCCCTTAACTTTTGGCCCTCCCTTTCCCTAACTAGTGGATTTTAGTCCCCCATCTCTTTTATCGTGGTCGGTCTGCGCACAACGATGTATTTTATATTAATCATGAGACATATACAAAATAGGTGCGTTGGCCTTTAACATCTAGGCGCTCTGGCCTAATTCCAAAACATAAGCATCCCAACTTATAATAACTAGCTCACTAGCCTACAACACATATCATATACACAAGGCTCGTTGACCTCCATACTGCATGCACTTTAGTTACTACATGCGGTATCTGGGAATGTGCACACTACATCATTTTACTGCGCAGTACATGTGCACACTATGCCATGAAAGGTGCATTACAAAATGATGTCAAAACAGCTCGCCAGCTTAAGTACACTTACATTACATTTACAATTGGGGTTCGGCCGAGGGATATTACATCACACATTAGGGGGCATTTGTTATGGCAAGATTTTCCTCACCATTTCTATCTTGCACAGAGGGCCTTTTTCCATTGCCCTATGCAAACTTATCATCCCTTTTTGATAAATCCAGAGCTAAAAATAAACATTTTTCCACATATACACGCCCTATCAGCTATACAACAAGTGTATACACAGGGTTCTCCACTACAGCCCGTGTACATCGGGATTTGTGCCAGAAAATACAAAAATGAAGTCGGGTTTCCATGTCACGACAAGAGATCTCTGATCCTTGGCCTTCCATATACTAGAAACGTTCCGAATCAGACCTTCAGTTTCATTTTGAAGGCTATAAGAGCACAATTTCGAGCTATGGAAAAGAGGAGAAAGCATTCAACTTTGAGAGCAAAGTTACTCTGGAGAAATTACTTCATATTGATTCTGCATTCCTTTTTCCCTCAAGTCTAAACAGAGTGTTCAGCCCCCAAGCTCTTTCCCTATTGTTGAAAGAACCTCCTTGTCTCTCTCCTTTGAGCTTGCCTTTGGTGGAGGATTGAAGTGGTGGAGGCCCAATTGGAAGGAACTTGGTTCCTTGGTTTTGAACCATGCCGACACAGAAGTCTATAATGTTGACACTTATGTTGATCAATTATTAATAGAAATACTCTTTTCCCGTCCTATTTGTATCATGCAAATATATGATTATTATCCATGGGCATGTTTGTAATGTTTATTAATGGATTATGCTATCTTATGTGCTAACCCCTTTACATTATCACTATATACTTGCTTTGTTTGTTTGTTGAGAACTTATTGCAGGTATAAAGCTTTGGGTTGAAGTGCTCAATGGTGGAACATCATCAAACGTTGGATCAAGGTAGGCCTCTTTCTTATCTTGCACATTAGTTCATATAGCATATAATGAAATTGAGTTGATTTCTACAGTCATACCCATCTGTTGTGTTTTACCCTTGGCCATAGAGAGTTTTTCCCTCGTAACAAAGGGGTCTGAAATTTTTTCCCTATTGGGGTATGTTTGGCTGAAATAGTGAGGCACACTTCTCTTTAAGGAAAAATTTGGCAGCTTGGATCATTTTGTGGAGTACTTTGGAAATCAAGTAATTGTTTTGCATGATTATTCTTGGTGCAAGTAAGTAAATTCCTAATAAATGCTATAAGTTAAGGAACTTAAGGTATTACTTCCTTACTTTATATTTGTCAAAGCTTCATTGAATTAATCTAATAATTTGTGCAACCTCTAGAGCCCTAAAGCGCTATCACTTTAGAGTTTGTCATTAAGTTATTGTTGCATAATTTTTCCATCCAAAAGAAGTCTAAGGAGAAGGAGGTGCTAGGGCCTAGAAGTTCCTACACCCTAGCCACCTTCCTTATTGAGGTCAAAATCCTAGGAGGACTTAAGGTGCTACTCCTTCTAAGCCTTTTTCCCTCTTATATTTTGCGTATTATTATTAAATACCACCCCTAGGAGAGAGACACCCACATTGACTCCATTTACCCCTAAAAGGCATTAGTCTTCAACCCTTTTTTCTTGACAAGAATCATCAAACTTCAAACTCAATATCTCTACATGATACCCTACTAACCTAAATTGACTTGCTAACCTAGTCTAGGAATACTAACCATTAAGATTTTGTTGTTATAATCACTGCTACAACCATCATTTTGCATCCTATCCAAACTTGTTTGACCACTTAAATCAGTCCATAAATTGTATAAGGAAAGGTACAATCAACCAAGAATAAAGTGTGCATCAAATTGCCTTTCTAAATACTTTTTTGAAGGTTTTAATACTGGCATCATTACTTTACTTTGTTGTTGCTACAATTATCATTGGCAACCTATTAGAGTTTATTTTTTGATTGAAATATATCTAGAAATTTTATGAGACAAGTGTTATCATTTCAAGACTTCACAATATCTTGTTATATTGTCTATTCAAGTGAATTTTTCAGATGTTATTAAAGTTGTCATTAATTAATTATTTCTACTATGTATTTATCACTTTCTTCATAAATTGATTGGTAGTGGCCATCTCTATAAACTTGAAGTCTTGTTGAAGCATTCATCATCACTTGTTGCTGCCATAACTTTTGTTGTTGTATTAGTAAGGGGTAGGTACACTTTATTCTCCTTTTCTTCATCCAACAAGACGTAAGTCTGTTTTGAGTGATCTAGGGAGAGGGGTGGTTAGCATTACCTTTTCCCTTTCCTCAAACCCCTTAGGTATTGAGACATATCCCTTGGAGTAAAGTCATTTTCCACCTAAATAGAAAGGGGTACCCTGTTGAGGTGGCAGTGACAGGATTACCTCCATGTTATGCCAATCTAAGCCTACTTTCCATTAGACTTTGGGAAAGTACAAATTGTGTGATAACATTTTTGGCACCATTGTCAGGGAACATCCAGTCAATTTTCCTCAAATGACACTTTTTCAGTAAGCCTTTTTCTCAAAGCCTTTCACTTTTCAAAGCTTACCTGGAAACTCCACTGAGGGTGATTCCCTCTTTTCCCTTTGATAAGACATAGAAGGATTATCCGATGACTCCATTAATTATTTAGCCAAACATGGCTTCTCAATGGGACCCGAGTAATTTTAAACCCTTGGATATGAGTGAAATACCAGGGTATCCCCAACAAATGCCTCCCTAAATTCACTAGTGACGATGAGGTTAGATCCGAAGAACACATGATCAAATTCTGGGCCTTTTTTAATCTCCATCCTATCAACGATGATGTTGAAGATCTAGCAATGAAACTTTTCTCTACCACTCTTCATGGAAATGATAGAAAATGGTATTATGGCCTCCTTGATGCTAGTATTACATCCATGGATCAATTAGAAGAGGTATTCCTCAAGAGATGGAATATCAAAGAGGATCCTATGGTGTTGGTGAATAAACTTAATCGCATAAATAAGAATGAGAATGATATCATTAGGGAGTTCCATACCAGGTTCCAGAATTTGTCATGGCAACTCCCTAGAACCTATTGTCCTAGACCCCAATTCCTCATTTTCCTTTATATTAGGGAATTATGAGGACAATCAGGATTCCTTCTCGATAAAAAGGGCCCAATTTCAATCCAATAATCTTATGAAATGGTCACATAAGATGAAGCCAACATCTTCTCATCCAAGGAAGTAAAATCCTTTGTTTCATAAGTCAAGATTAGTGAGACCAAAGATACCCCATATATTCTTAAGAGAATAGATTTCCTTGAGACCTTCGTTGAATAATTACCAAAAATGTTGGAGCAAGGAATCGATCAACAAGAGGTTGAGGAGATAGATCTTGATGAAGGTTACCAATCCCATGGGGAAGAGAAATAATTTACCCATGCTTCTACCAAGAATAATGAGGACCTGGTTGAAGAGAGAGAGCCTGAAGATATCAAACATGATGATGAATTATTAATATGTTCTCCTCCCTCTGATGAAGCCATCCAAGATCCTATTTCTCCTACATAAGAAGAAGAGGATGAGGTTAGTCACTTTCCTTTCCAAGTTTTTGACGATAACCTATTCTATGATTCAAAAGGTGAAGAAGAAAGGGAATCCTTGGACAAGCTAGACCCTCTGTATTATGAAGCTGGATATGTAGGGGAAAGTCATGAGGATGAGGCACTAATGATTTTTATTTCATTTGATGAAGTCATCCAAGTATTCAACGTTTTTTCACATGAAGAAGTGAATACAGTAAGTTATTCCCCTTTCCAAGATTTTGAAGATGCTTTATTTTGTGATTAGGAAAGTGAAGAATGGTTAGAGGAGCCCTTGGATGTTTTGTCCCCTTCGTGTTATGATAAAGGTAATGGCATGGTTGATAATATTGATGAGTTCATACACATTGGTAAACATAAATGGGATGTGATTGGGTACAATGGGGATCTCGTTTACGACTTTGAGGGTCATTTCCATTTGTTTCCTTCACAAACATCATAGGAGAATGTTATTGATTCTGACATATGGCAACAAGGAGCTGGTATAATTATAGATGTTTTCCAAGAACCCAAGGGTGACCTAGTTCTATGTTCTCCTGATCATTTTCGGTCATACCTTGATGATTTTGATGAGTATTCCTTTGAGCACTTGGATTTATTCTATGAAGAAGGTTATCAACCACCATTGTAATCAGATCTTGATAAGGTAAGGACATTTCTTTCCTAAAGCATGATAATTGTGACAAGGTTTTCTAGCTCCCTTCGATTACTTTACCTCATTATGTCACTAAGGATGTAGTTGGGAAACATGTTCCTTGTCCCAAGTTTTCTCTAGGGCATAGCCTTATTTTAGAATTCAAGGGTAGGATGAATACCTTAAGAATTTCAGAGTTTGGATTCCAACACCCGCATCCGACCAGCCTTTGGTGTGACAATCAGAGTGCCATCAAGCTCGCCAAAGACCTAGTTCAACATCAGCGCAACAAACACATCGAGCTACACATGCACTTCATCCAAAAGCTCATTCATGATCAAGTTATTGAAGTGCTCTTTTTCCCTACAGAAGATCAAGTTACAGACATTTTCACAAAGTCTCTTACAAAAGAAAAGTTTTCCAAACTTTGATCTATGTTAGGAGTTCCGGAAGTTTTCATTAAGGGGGGATAGGCTCTAATGCGTCCTTCCTTCTCCTATTGTGTCACTATTGTAAATCTTGGAGGCCCAACATTTCAACTTCCTTACCCAGTGTTCCATACTTGGGGATCAACGTCACCTTAGATGGGCATGACATCACCCCTAGAGTGATTCTTGGATGAAAAATAATTTTATTTTGTCCATATTTATTTTGTGTAAAAAACTAGCTATGCCAACCTAGTAATTATGAACTGAAATTAATTTTAGGTTAAATTTGTATAAATAAGCAGAAAGTGACATTCATTTTCATCATAAATTGTCCTTGGAGACAAGGGGTCTAAAATTTTCTCCCTATTTGGGTATGTTTGGCTGAAATAGTGAGGCACACTTCTCTTTAAGGCAAACTTTGGAAACTTGGATCATTTTGTGGAGTACTTTGGAAATCTAGTAATTGTTTTGCATGATTATTCTTGGTGCAAGTAAGTAAATTATACTTTATGTCATCTATGTTTAATGGTTAATGTATGGTTTACTTTCTCATATGGGATTATGAAATTGCATTCCTAATAAATGCTAGAAGTTAAAGAACTTAAGGTATTACTTCCTTACTTTATATTTGTTAAAGCTTCATTGAATTAATCTAATATTTTGTGCAGCCTCTAAAGCCCTAAAGTTCTAGGACTTTATAGGTTGTCATTAAGTTATTGTTGCATAATTTTTCCATCCAAAATAAGTCTAAGGAGAAGGAGGCACTAGGGCCTAGAAGTGCCTACACGCTAGACACCTTCCTTCTTGAGGTCAAAATCCTAGGAGGACTTAACGTGCTACTCCTCTTAAGCCTTTTTCCCTCTTAGATTTTGTGTATTATCATTAAATACCAACCCTAGGAGAGAGTCACACACATTGGCTCCATTTACCCCTAAAAGGAACTAGTCTTCAACCCTTGTTTCTTGACAATAATCATCAAACTTCAAACTCAATATCTCTACCTGATACCCTACTAACCTAAAATAACTTGCTAACCTAGTCTAGGAATACTAACCACTAAGCATGGATGATTTTAAGGATGGAAAATTATTTTAAAATGTAGAAACCTTGGCAAATCTTATTAATCCTTCATATGCCAACTATAAATGATTAGCGATATTTTTGTAAAAATATTCAAATTTATAAGGATTTTATATAGTTTTTATAAAATTTGGGCTATTTTTAAGGTAAAATAATTTTATCCTATAGAATTTGGGCGAATCATTTTTAAAATAGCGAATCTCGTTTTTGGAAAAACCATGGAAAATTAGCCCATGAGCAAAATTTAGCCCCTAAAATCATCCCTGCCACTAAGTTGTTGTTGTTATAATCACTTCTACAACCATCATTTTGCAGCCTATACAAACTTGTTTGACCACTTAAATCAGTCTAGAAATTGTATAAGGAAAGGTACAATCAACCAAGACTAAAGTTTGCATAAAATTGCCTTTCTAAATATTTTTTTGAAGGTTTTACTATTGTTTTCATTACTTTATTTTGATGTTTCTATAGTTATCATTGGCAGCCTCTTAGAGTTTATTTCTTTATTGACATATATCTAGAAATTGTATGACACAAGTGTTATCATTTCAAGGCTTCACAATATCTTGTTATATTGTCTTTTCAAGTGCATTTTCTAGATGTTATTACAGTTGTCATTAATTAATTACCGATGCTATGTATTTATCACTTTCTTCATACATTGATTGGTAATGATAATTGTTGGATTACTGAGAGGGGGGGTGAATCAGTAATAGATAAATTTAATCATTTTTAGCCATATAATGCAAGTGTTATATCAGTGTAGCATTATCATCCAATAAATGCAGAGTAAATAAACAATGAACAAATGAGCAATCATACACATACACAGTACACCAGTTTTTTTATGTGGAAACCCAAATCGGGAGAAAACCACATAATGATTTTTCTTATATGTCTTGAATAATTAGATTCATCAGAAGAACCAACTTCCTTTGTTTTCTAGCTACAACTAGAAGGAGGCTCCAACCCCCTAGTTTCTCAGGTTACAACCTGAGGGAGGCTCCAACTCCCCAATTCTCTGGCTACAACCAGAAGGAAGCTACAACCCCCTAAGTTCTCCAGCTAAAACCAAAAGGTGGCTACAACCACCTGTCCTTGCCCCATCCAACCACCTTGAAATATAAATGCCAAATGTAGAAAACTTGTCACTACCACTGAATCAACCACTGTCACTGTCAAGCTATACCAATAACCTGTAACAACCTGTACCAATCAACCTACACCAAACAACCTGTACTAATAACTTGAACCAAGATGTACCATACATAAACCATGCATCAACTGCACATCAACTATGACTTATCAAAATGTACCAACATCATCAACTATACACCTCATGTATGTGCCAACTCATCAACTACTTGTATCAACCATGTACCCAACATGTCCCTCAATCATATACCAAATACATACACCAATATAACCATAAAAAATAAATCACTCTTTCAATAAACCAAATACCATAAACCCTTACATCAAACCATGTGCCACAACCTCACTATTATGTAGCCTCAAGCTAAACCAACAACTTCAGCAACACATCACAACCAAAAGACCAATACCCATATGCCAAATACCAATTGTATCCCTCAACAAATCTGATATATGCAGCAATACTAAACATCCAATACCATCTCAAGAGATAAACTCTAGCTCACAAAACATACCTCAAACAAGATGTGCCATATCTCTAGTAAATAGACCCCAATCATGTTGCTACCGTGCTTTTTCTACCGCACATTTTCTGCTGGGATTTTCTACAACACTTTTTCTGTCATGATTTTTCTGCCACACTTTTCTGTTGCACTTTTTCTACCGCGATTTTTCTGTCTCACTTTTTTTGCTATGATTTTTCTGCCGCGATTTTTTTGTCACACTTTTTTTCCGCACTTTTTCTGTTGTGGTTTTCCTATCGCACTTTTTTTGCCACACTTTTCTGTCGCACTTTTCCTGCTGCACTTTTCTCTATCAATAATACATGCCCAAATAACCTTTTACAAAATTGATATTCAATGATATTCAATAGGTTCAAGTGTGATTAAATGAGAGAGCATTGCCTCTTATTTATACTTTCATGTAACATCCCACTTTCTTTATTTTAGGGAGTTATCCATTAACTTTATTATTTAAATAATTTCTTTTGCAAACACTTTGACTACTTTGAACTTTTGGGGCTTCTATATGACTCATGAGGGTTCTCCAACTTCACACGGCTATAACTCTCTAACCGTGAGGATTTATGTGGCGCTCCACATACCACCAGAAATGTGACATGTACTATCCATATAGAATAGTCTTACCTACAAATATATCAAAACTCATACCATTATCCATCAAACAAACTTGGGTCAATTACCTAAACCTTTGTGCTACCAGAATTCTCTACTGGACTTTATTCAAGGGTTGACATCAATGAAAACCAACCCAATTAATCAACAATATCCCCCTTTGGCATTGATGGAAACACTCTAATGCAATACTGAAGTCATGTCATCCAATACTAAATTCGTATCACTCATGATCCCCCTATGACCATCACTCCCCCTGGAACCATGCCTCTATGTTATGCATCTAATAAATATCTTCCCCTTTGTCATCAATACCAAAGGTATATTTCCATCCAGGTATGCTCCCCCTAACTGAATTTTCCTTGGGGATAATCCCCCTGATTGAACTCTTCCTGAAACTAATCTCCCGACCTGAACTGTCCTCTTTATGGTGCTTCCTCGTGTAAATCTAAGACATATAATATATGCATTCAAAAGAATTCATTTTGGAGTAGAAATTACTCTGAGTCACTGGTGAAGACACTCAAAGGCTTCCCGTGGAAGTGGTTTGGTAAAGATGTCTGCCACTTGTTCTTTTGTTCCCACATATTCAACTCTCATGTTCTTCTTTGCAACCTATTCCGGTAGAAAGTAATACTTTACTGGAATTTTCTTCATCTTAGAGTGCATCACCGGGTTCTTTGAGATACTTATGGCACTTGTATTATCACAATATATTGGAATGGGCTCATCATACTCAACCTGTATATCTTTCAAAGTTTGTTTCATTCATAGAAAATGTGTACAACATGTTGTTGCTGCAATATACTCTACCTTGACTGTAGATAAGAATATTGATGATTGTTTCTTGCTTAACCATGATAATAAACACTCACCCAAGTAGAACGATTCTCCACTGGTGCTTCATCGGTCATAAATGCAACTTTCCCAATCTACATCTGTGTAGGCAATAAGTGATAGATCCTTTCTTTTTGGATACCATAATCCAAACTCTTTTTTTCCTTTGAGATATCTGAAAATCCTCTTCACTGCTAATGCATGTGATTCCTTTGGTGCTGCTTGAAATCGTGCCACCTGTCCAATTTCCTGCATTACATCTTGTCAAAATGATGTCACATATAGTAAGCTACCAATCATTTACCTATATTTCCTTTGGTCTATAGAATTTGAATCATGATCTTTTCTCAACTTGCAACTGGTTTGCATAGGAGTGGTAACTGGTTTGCAACCTTCCATTTTGAACCTCTTTAGCATTTCTCTGATATACTTAGTTTGAGAAATAAAAATTCCTTGGTTGATTTGACGTATCTGAAGACCTAGAAATAAGGATAGTTCTCCAAGTAATGACATTTCAAATTAATTCTACATATCCTTTGCAAATTTCTTGATGTAGAGGTTGTTGTCTGCACTTCCTTTTCTAAACCCTGCCTGTTGTAGATATTTATCCAAACTAGTGTACCATGCTCTAGGATCTTGTTTTATACCATACAAGGCCTTCTTCAATTTACACACATAATCTGCGTTCTCTTACAACTGAAATCCTTTTAGTTGTTCAATGTAGACTTCTTCTTCAAGTTCCCCATTCAGAAAAGTTGATTTCACTTTCATCTGATACACTTTAATATTCTTGGAGCATGCATAATCTAGGAGCAATCAGATTGCTTCCATTCTAGAAACTAGAGCAAATGTCTCTTCAAAGTCTATTCTTCACCATGTGCGTATCCTTTACATACCAATCTAGCTTTGTTCCTTGTAACATGTCCATCTTCATTCAATTTATTTCTGAATACCCACTTTGTGCCAATCACATTCTTATTCTTTGGTCTTGGAATGAATTCCCAAGTGTCATTATTCTCTATTTGATCTAATTCTTCTTCATAAATTTGTTCCATTGATTCATTTTCTTCTTCCTTTAATTCACGTCCACTTGTTTCATCAATCGTTACATTGATTCTTTCCACAACTTTTTTCAACCTCAAATTGTAACACGTGTATGCTTTCCTTGTACTTGAATAACAAACAAGTACTCCTTTGTCCACATGAGAGTCAAACTTTCTCATTCTTCCATCTTCTCTTTTGATGTAGCATTTTCTTCCAAATACTCATAATTGTTTCACATTTGCTAGTCTTCCTTTCCATAGATCGTAGGGAGTTTTTTCAGTGTTGTTTCTTAGCATTACTCTATTTTGAATGTGAACCATTGTATGCACTACATGTGTCCAAAAAATATCTATCAATTGGGAATCCATTAGCATTTTTCTAGCCATTTCTTGTGTAATTATCATCCATTATGATAATGTTCCTTTGTCTCTGAACCACTCTTTGAACCAATATATGAATCCATGATATTGTCCATATTGTCCAAGACTCTACTTGCGCAATGTCCATAATGCTGACCCATTTATCACTATACTTTCATGAAGTCTTGATTGATCCATAAAATTGTACTTCTGCTAACTAACTACCCTGGATATGTCTTCTCAAACTATGGAAGTTGCTCGAAGGATGATTCTTTGGTCTGTCACAGTTATCGCATAGACTCCCCATGTCAAATATTAATATTACCTGGGAGTCTCCAAGACGGATGGATCAGAACAATTCCTTCTCTGATGTGTATTCATCATCATATTCATTGGTAGATTCATCATCATCTTCATTGGTAGATTCATCATCTATATGAGCTTTGCCTTCTTTCTTTCTGTCTGTGGATTCATCTTTCACTACAATGCCTGAAAGTACAAACTCTTGAACCTGTTCCTTATTTACCTGTCCTTCTTTTCTTTCAGTTATTTTCCAAACCTTTATGTATCTAACATCTTTCTTTTTCTCTATAGAATTTTCTTCATCTCGTTTTATTGCCAATATTGTGATCTCTGGGACATGGTCTTTGTTCACCTGTTCTTCGTGTTTTCTTATCCACACTTTCTTACATCTGATATCATTGTTCTATTTCATGGAAGTATCAATCATGCTTCTACAATCACTAGCTATGTGTCCGTATTTATGACATTTGTAACATTCAATGTTACGTGGGGCCACATAGGAATTTATTGCTTGAACATTTCTCTTATAATCCCTGCAATCTGCAGCCTTATGTCCAAAGTTAGTACAATAAAAACAATGACCATAAAATAAATTTGCATACCTGGGAGTGAATGATCTTTTTTGTGGTGTAGTCCTTTTGAATTTTTTCCTTGACTGATCATGATCATGATTAAATCTTCTTTGTGGATTGAACATGGATGGTCTTCCTGAATATGTATCTTCAATAATTTTCTTATATTCTAGTTGACCATGAATCTTTCCTCTGAGTACTTATACATAACTCTTTCTATTTTCTTCATTCTTCTTTTCTAGCAACCTATAGTGCTTCTCTTCATTCCCTTTAATTGATGTTGATGTTTCTGTCTCTTCAACGTTCTTGTTGAGCTTGACGATTTTACTTCTCAATGTGACAACTTATTCTTCAAGATTCTCAACCTCTTCTTGTTTCTTCATTATCTGAGACTTCATGACTTCTTCGATTCTTTTTGCTTCTTCAAGCTGAATTTTTAATGTGATTATTTCTTCTTCAAGTCCTTTCTCTTCTTGACCAAACTCTGCCTCAAGATGATTTAGATCGTTAGTTATTTCCTTAAGATGATCTGTCAATATCTTCTCTCTCATTTATGCTTCTTCCTTCTGTGCTTCTATGTTGGCTTCCAAATACTGCTTTTGATATTCAAGATTTTCTTCAATCTTTCTGGCTTCTTCTAGCTGAGTTCTTAAGTTTTCGATGACTTGTTGGGATTCTTCAAAAATATGAACACTTTCCTTTTGTTTCATCAATTCTTTCTTGAGTGACTTTTTTTCTTCTCTTAGTTCATCTAAAGAACTAATCATTTCTCTGGTAATTATGTACTCTTCATCTTCTGAATCTGTTTGACATGGTGAATATAATTCTTCTTGATTTGTATATGCATCTTCTTTGGGATTTTCTGAATCTCTGATGGGTGAAGAATATATGTCATGTAGCTTATCCCAAAGTTCTTTGGTTGATGAACATTTACCAACCTTTTCTCTTACCAAATTAGGTAATCCTTCCCAGATGAAATCCATTGCTATTTTGTTATTCTTCTTCAATTCCTTCTCGGTTGCAGTCTTTGCCCTTTTTAACTGTCATATCCTATAACAATTGATAGACAAATATAATATCCATGTTCCTTTAAAAATACTTTCGTCCTTCTGCCCCAAATCTCATACTTAAAACCATTCTGACCATTAAATATGGTACTTCATTCTAAGAATAATCCATGATCTACTTCTAGTGGTTAAAATGTTTCTTGAATGAACTGACTCTGATACCAATTGTTGGATTACTAAGAGAGGGGGTGAATTAGTAATAGAGCAATTTAATCATTTTTAACCATATAATGCAAGTTTTATATTAGTGTATCATTATCATTCAATAATTGCAGAGTAAATAAACAATGGACAAATGAGCAATCATACACATACACAGTACACCAATGTTTTTACATGGAAACCCAAAGTAGAAGAAAACCACATAATGCTTTTTCTTATATGTCTTGAAGAACTACATTCATTGGAAGCACCAACTTCCTTTGTTTTCAAGCTATAACTGGAAGGAGGCTCCAACCCCCTAGTTTCTCAAGCTACAACCTAAGGGAAGATCCAACTCCCCAATTCTCTGGCTATAACCAGAAGGAGACTACAACCCCCTAAGTTCTCCTACTACAACCGGAAGGTGGCTACAACCACATGTCTTTGCCCTGTCCAACTTCCCTAAAATATAAATGCCAACTGTAGACAACCTGTCATTGCCACTAAATCAACCAGTGCCACTATCAACCTGTCACTGTCAACCTGTCCCAATAACTTGTAACAACCTATACCAATCAACCTACACCAAATAACATGTACCAATAACTTGAACCAACATGTACCATGCATCAACTTCACATCAACTATGACTCATCAAGATGTACCAACATCATCAACTATACACCTCATGTATGTGCCAACTCATCAACTACTTGTCTCAACCATGTACCCAACATGTACCTCAATGATATACCAAATACATACACCAATATAGCCATAAAAAATTCATCACTCTATCCATAAACCAAATACCATAAACCCTTACATCAAACCATGTGCCACAACCTCATTGTTATGTAGCTTCAAGCTAAACCAACAACTTTAGCAACACATCACAACCAAAAGACCAATGCCCATATGCCAAATACCAACTGTATCCCTCAACAAATATGATATATGCAACAATACTAAACATCCAATACCATCTAAAGAGCTAAACCCTAGCTCACAAAACATACCTCACACAATATGTACCATATCTCTCATAAACAGAACCCAACCATGTTGCTGCTGCGATTTTCCTACCACACTTTTTTTGCCGGGATTTTTCTGCCACACTTTTTATGCCACAATTTTTCTGCCATGATTTTTCTGCAATGATTTTTCTGTCGCACTTTTTTTGTTGCAATATTTCTGCCGCAATTTTTCTTTTGCACTTTTTCTGCCGCACTTTTCTTTCTGCAATGTCGTGCTTTTTCTGCCACACTTTTCTCTATCAATAATACCTACCCAAATAACCTTTCACAAAATATATATTCAATGATATTCAATAGGTTCAAGTGTGATTAAATGAGAGAGCCTTGCCTCTTATTTATACTTTCATGTAGCATCCCACTTTCCTTATTTTAGGGAGTTCTCCATTAACTTTATTATTTAAATAATTTCTTTTGCAAAAACTTTTACTACTTTGACCTTTTGGGGCTTCTAGATGACTCATGAGGGTTCTCCAACTTCACATGCCCATAACTCTCTAACCGTGAGGATTTATATAATGTTCTACATACCACCAGAAATGGCATGACCTGTACTATCCATCTAGAATAATCTTACCTGCAAATATATAAAAAATCATACCATTATCCATCAAACAAACTTGGGTCCATTACCCAAGCCTTTGTGCTATCAGAATTTTCTATCGGACTTTCTTCAAGGGTTGACATCAATGAAAACCAACCCATTTAATCAACAACCATTTCTATAAACTTGAATTTTTTTTTAATCATTCATCATCACTTGTTATTTCCATAACTTTTTTTGTTGTATTGGTAAGGGGAAGATACACTTTATTCTCCTTTGCTTCATCCAACAAGACTTAAGTCTGTTTTGAGTGATCTTGAGAGAGGGGTGGTTAGCCTTACCTTTTCCCTTTCCTCAAACCCCCTATTTCTTGGGACGGCTTCCTTGGAGTAAAATGATTTTCCTCCTAAATATAAAGGGGTACCCTGTTGAGGTGACAATGACAGGATTACCTCCGTGTTACGCCAATCTAAGTCTAATTTTCTTTAGGATTTGGGCAAGTATAGATTGTGTGATAACATGGTCCATCTCATGTACTGGTATTCATAGTTGCCAACATATTAGTATTGTTCCTTGATGACATATAAGAAACTTTCCCAAGTGGGTTCGTCCTCGAACATTCCAGACTCCTCTATGAAATTTTCTCACAGTAAGTTTCCAACCAATGTTTGACATGAGGGGGAGACTTAAGGAGAATGAAGGTGATCTTTTCCCTATCAGAGAAATTTTACACAGAGAAATAACCTTCTAGCATATTTAACCATTTTTCTAGAGCATCTGCATCTATCTGACCTTGAAAAACAAGAATATGAAAATTAACTTGTACCTTGAAAGGATTGGTGCTTCCAAATTGATTGCTTGAAGAAGACACAACTGTTTTTATCAGCAGGTGTCGAAGGCTTTGGGAAAAATTCTCCATAATTTTGTCCCTGTGTCGCATGAGAGCTTGCTCTATCAAGAGATTAATAGAATCTTCTACTATGTCATTTTTCTTTTCTTCCGCCATGGAGGTTTTCTTGGGCGTGCGAGAGAAATTGTCCTCAAGAGAGACAATCTCAATACCCAAATTTATATACTTGGACCTCGTCAAGGAAATGCACTGAAAAGCGACCAAGAGAAACTTTCTTTGATACCACTGATACAAATTATTTTGAGAACGAAATGAAGGAAAATATATAACAAGGAAATATACAGAGATATTGCAAGAGATCCAAAAATATAACAAATATATATCAGATATACAACAAGAGGCACAGATATATAGTAATACACAATTTCTATTAATGAGCGAAATGTACAGAATTATAAAAATATAGGGTGAATGAACTCGCTCGAATGGTGGAAACTTATCTATGAGAAGAGATGTGACGAATATGCTTATTCACAAGAAGAATATGATGTTTACAATTAGGCTCTAAAGGAATTTTTAAAATAAAATAAAATCCAAAACCATAACCCCAGAAGATGAAAAGCCAAAAGGTTTGCAGGCCCCGATGAGGCTAGTTGATACATCAACTTCCCGAGGACATAAATTTTACATACGATCTCTGTTTGGGGTGTTCTATACCTCGTCAGAAAGATCTCTCTGATAACTACAACTTTTGTTAGGGGTCAATTCAATATAATAAGTATTATTTCCCCCCCAAAAGTCCAAAAAAACGTCGTTTAGGGCCTCAAAACGACCCCAAAAGTTTGGGACTCGAAAAATTGTAAAACAATTGCCAAAATAGAAAACTCTATTTTGAGCAAGTGGAATAGGTGGGTGGCCACCGATATCCATATGGATCAATCCTCCCTCCTTAGGAAGCAATTTTTTCCATTACGTTGAGTTCTCGTGGGAGATGGGGAAGCATTTGTTGAATCTAAACCTTGGTGAGTTACTTGCCTTGTTGGAGAAGTTGCCCTGCTTGGCTTGTGGAAGGATTTCACAAACCTGATGTTGGAGGGGTTGGAACTTTTTAACCAGTTTGGTTGTATAATATGACAATGTATAGAAGGAATCTTTTACCTTTGCTTCAATCCTGTTGACCTTCTTCCACTTGATAGAAGGGGCTTGGATCGAGGTCATAGTGGTCACAATGTCCTTTTGTTCACCTTTTGCCTAAATTGCAAAAAAGGTAAACTTTTTCATATGATAAATGAATTTGTTGCACTGTTTTGTCGAAACAGTAGTCGAAAATACCTCTGGTATTCTGTAGAGGTGATCCCCCAAAGTAATAATGACACTACAGAGTCGAGACTCATAAAAAACATGGAACTTCCACATATATGGTTGGCCCAAAAGAACATCACATGAATCCATCAGGGAAACATCACACAATACCTCATTTTTGAAGGGCTTGATGTCGTAGGACATGTGACACTTTTTGTTGACATGAAGATCTCGACCCTGGAGAAGCCACCCAATGTTGTATGGTTGCGGGTGTGATGTTTTTATAAATTCCAACTATTTGACGACCTCTGCTAAGATGAGGTTCGTTTGGCTTCTCTATCACAATGAAATGAAATGGGGTCCCATTTACACACATTTGTGAATGGAAGAGGTGCTCCCCCTCTTCAGGATCTGTTGGTTCTTCGGGTTGATTGTTGTGGTTGAAAAAGTGGCAGTGGGGTTTCTGTCCATGATCTCTATCCTTCCATTATTTTTCAAATCAGATTCTAAATCAGGGTTCGACTCCTTTTCTTTGATCTCGACTACCAACGAATGTTTTGAGAGACATTCATTGAAGTTGTGCCAAGGTATTTTGTGGAAATTGCACCACTTTCCAATGTCATTCTTTATCTTTCCCTTACCCTTTGTTTCATGTGGCTTGGACTAGTTTTCGAGAGGCTGATTGTTTGGGTCACCTTTATCATACTTTGGTTGTTGCAGATTTGCAGACCCGAACTCCTATTTTTTCTGGTGCTTAAATTTATACTCGATTTTGACATCATATCGATAAGAATCTCCCAGCGATGATATGTCCAAAAAATCCATTTTGATTTAGATGTACTTGTGTAGAGCCCAAAAATATTTTAGAACTAGATGTCACTGGGATTCTTTGATACCTATCTTGATGCGCAAGGTATGGAAGGTATTGGTGAACTCTGACACTTCTTGGCCCCTCTCTTGACACAATGTGATCCATCTCATGTACTGGTCTTCATAGTTGCCAACATGATTATTATAGCGCAAGTTGTAGGTTTGGAAAAGCCCGACCCAACCACAAGGAAAATGCTACAACTTGGTAATCCTACACCCAATGTCACCTCAATGTAGGTATCGCACTTCAAGAGTGACTAATTCACTCTAGGGAGGTGATCTCGGTGACCCTAGGGGGATTGAGATGTATATGGAGGGAAATAGAAGTGAAGCCCCTAGAGGTAAAATATAAGTGGAATAAAAGGTAGGGATATATGCCTTACAAGTCAAGTAATTGTTTCCCCACATGTATAGTATTTCTCCGGATGATTGTACCTACCCGGGACACAAGAAAAGACATTTTTCAATGATAGATGTTAGTTGGATAAACAATTTAATCTTGTTGTCCCTAATTTGTAGCAGTAGATATCATTTTATATCGTTGTTGTAAACATGTATTTTCTGCAGAAAATTGTAGCCTTATGGATGTAGTATTCAGTGGCATGAAGCAGCAAAATCAACCATGGAAAAGTGCCAAGAAGTAGCTCAAAAGATGTGCCCTAGTTAGTAGAGTAAATGAGAAAAGTTAGAGAGATAGTCTAGGGTTAGTTTAGGAGTTATTAGGGTGTTATTAGCTAGGTTTTTGTAGCCCTAATGGCTGTAGTTTAAAGTTTGTAACAATAATTAGAGTGTTGGGAGAGAGGGGATGCCCTAGTGGGGGAAGACTCCTCTCAATGAGACAAATCAACTTCAAGTAAGAAACCTTTCAAAAGACCCAAAATTGTGTTTCCCAAGGCAGTGATTTTATATCTCCAATGCAAAAAAGCATGACTAGTTCTTTACTATTGGGTTAATGGAGTCAAAAGGAGCTTATATAAGCTACCTTTTTGGGGGTGTAATCCCTTTTACTTACCAAGGCAAGTTTCTCTAGGCTAGGGTTTAGGCTAAGAGGGTGTATGCCCTTATACTTCTCTTAGAAAAAACTTATAAAATCAATGAGATGAAGCAAATAAAATGATGAAGGCTATGGTGGGGGTGTATGCCATTATACTTCCCACCTAGCTCCTAGCATAACAATACTTGAACTTGAAAAATGATAGCATAATAGTATAAAAACATACCAAGATCAAGAGAAATGCCAAGATAATCCACCACAAGAGCTAGAAAGCATCATCCAAGGCTAGAACTAGACTTCCATCAACCATTCACCAATATATAACCATAAACAAGTGCACAAGAGATGAAAAGAGCCAAGTGTGGCACAAATTTCAGACCAAGGCCTCTCACAAGAGGGAGAGTTATGTTTAAAATGAGATCTTATGATATCTATTTATACAAAATGTAGCTAACATAACTTGTCCACAAATTGAGGAGTAAAACACAAGATTAGGGGTCAACAATCCTAATCTTTCCCCCTTAACAAAGTAATACTAAACAATTCACTTAAATTTCACTTTTTGCACAAATAAAACCTTAATTTAGGACGTCACCCCTTTAGGGGAAATTTTTCCACTTTGAGGAAGTCGTTGGTGTTGGAGAAGCGTGGATAGGCCTCCAAAGGCCAAATTTCAAGCATATAAGAACTCTCATCATGGTAAAGACCCTTCTCCTCCTCAAACATCCAAGTGTCAAAAGAGTGGCACCTCACCACCATGCCCTAGCCCCCAAGATCATGACGTCAAGCTGAAAAGTGGAATGTTTTACCCCTCCTGGGAAAATTGTTTGGAAATTAAAGGGTGGGATAGGTTATCCAAGTCATCATCAATTCCATCCAATTATGATCTCTCTCATCTTGCATTTAGGCCTCTGGCATCCAACATGTGGGCTTGTAACCCCATGGAAGCCCAAGCTAGGCTTGTTCTCCCAAAACTATCCACCAACTAAGTCCTGCAAAGACAAATGAATAGGCCCTCCAAGGATCTCAAGTCATAAAATCATGATATTTGAATCCAATCAATAAATAATCCATCCAAGCATGTGCATCAAACATCACTATATCCAACAATTAACAACTCAAAGACACTATCTGATTTGTCAAGCTTAAATATGGGAGGGTTGACGAGGTGTACTATTGGGTAAGTCTTTCCCTAGGTCAATGAGAGCTTCCAAGATAACCCTCTCTAAGCCAAGTAAAGTGGATGCAGTGGTAGGGGTCAAGACTCAATGGGCATAGGGCTCATGACATACAAGGGTTCAAAGTGTCTCATTTATGGGTGCCTTTGTAGAGGGTGTGTGGTACCTTCATCCGCAGTGCACTTTTTCCAAGCCCATCAATTGACTTTTATCTTTCTTTATTTATTCTCTTTCAATATAGAATAAGGAGAGATTGAAGTTCACTACCCTGGTGTGGTGACCAAGTGGTGGCAATGTCACCCACAAACACCTAATGGAAATGAGATGGTTGGCTCGTGATGAGACCCCCTTTCTCTCATCCATGCAACTGAGAGCCATTGCCCTGGTTTGGTGACCTGATGATGACAATGTCATACCACTAGATATCCATGGACATGATAGGTCATCTTGTGATGACACCTCCTATCCTTCAACTAGCCTTTTAAGCATTCTTTATTATATTGTTGGTCCTCTTTGTTCAAAGATAAGCGTTTCATTGTGTTCTTGGGTGATCCTTAGGAGAAGCATCTGGAAGGTTTATACAAGGATTTTATCTTTTACCCAACACCAACCCCTCTAGGCCTTTATCCCCTTCTTCCCATAGAATGAGGGACAACCCCTTCTTAGGTCAATACACCCTAAAATCCCAAGAGATAAGGAAATGGAGGAGAACAATGATGAAAAGTGGTAAGTATGGTCGGGAATGGTACGATGGCTCATTAAGGGAGTTCCTAGTAGAAAACCCATCCCCAAGGAAAACCAATTACTAGGGAACAATGTCAACCACCAAGGTGAAGCAAGGAAAAAGGCATAATGTCCAAGAACATATCATGAAATCTAGAGCAATCTAAGATATAACATAATCAAATGGATTAAATATTGAAATGATTCTCACCATAATAATAACTTGTACCTCATGGAGCAAGGCCCATTTCCTTTTGGAAGCTAGTTGGTGTGGTGGATGCCATATGCAAAATTGTGACCATCTCTGGTGGTAAGTGGGTTTTCCATTTGTGCAAAAGGGTATAGCTAGTCATGTAGTCTCTCGACACTCCATATCTGCAACTTGATGGCCTCGAGACATGATCTCCTTAGTTATCCACAAAATGGGGTTAACATATGGCTCCTACATGGGGACATGTGCTCGTCGTAGAGTGTATGAGAACCACAACATCTCTTGGTAGACCAGTTCCTGCAAGGAAACATCAAACTGTCAAGTGCAGGATGGTCTACTCATCCTTGTTCTCATATGATGATAATCAAAGCCAACTAAGCTAGAAAAAGAAAATTTTGACATTTTTCAAAAAAATCTAAGCTAAACATGAAATCAATACACAAGTAGAGAAAAATGAAAATGAGATGCATCTAAGCTAGTATGAGAAATCAAGATGCAAATCCAGGGAATCAAAATGACTTACCTACTTACCTGGGTCCTGGGACCCTAAATATCAAGTCCCAAAGATGTCAGGTGAAATCGTACAACTAGTGAAACCACCTGATCATATGATAAGACATCCCCCCTATTCTTAATCATGTGAAACAACAAAGATAAGTCCAACACATAGTAAAAATGAGCATAAATAAACATATAATCAATCATGAAATAAAACTCATGGAGATGGGTGGGAGGGAGGAAATCTTGTTGGAAAGAGAAACCACAATCTCGATCATCCTCGAACTCTCGCTTGCAAGCATAGCCACAAGCCCGATCTATCTATCTCTGGAGTGGAATAGCATATGTATATGATGTCTCATCTAGATCCTCATCAACACAATCATTTCTCTTTAAAGAGCGAGAATATGTGAGATGACTCAAGAGGACCCCATTCTTTACCCGATGGAAAGTAGTGAGATACGGGACGGGCTTAGGTCTATAAGAAGAAAGACATTACCTCTTTGTCTGTGAATCCTTGTGAGAATCCCCAAGATGAAAAAAACCCCGCTTCATAGAGTGAACCATTGACTTCCTTGGGTTGGAAATGACCTGGTATCTATCAAAATCTGAGCATAGAGGCTATAAGTCTTCTACATCCTCAAAAGGGTGTGCATCAAGGGATGAATGAAAATCACTATGATTATTATGCGACAAGTTATCCTCAAAGGGGATGAACAAATCTGTAACCATATCATCATCAGGACGTAAAAAACATGGACCATTTAGTTGTGAAAATAAATCCTCTTAAAATATGTTTGTGTCCTCTATTTGAGAGTGGACTTCAATGTCGTAGACATGATTTCCATCAAATATGTAACAACTCATGTCCCATCTAGTGGGTCATTGATAGGATGAAAAATTCTATTTTGTACAAAGCTAGACAACCCTAAGGGCACCAAAAAACATGACCTGCTTTCAGGGACTGATCAGATCATGAAATATGCATATTTTTCATCGGCATTTTAATCACAATAAAATTCAAGTGCTTCAGGAAATGTTATACCCCATTCGGTATGTAGACGAACATGGTTATGTTCAATCAAATCGAAAGACAATGTAGTTAGATAAGACTACATTGAATGTGGTTGGAGAATGAAACTGAGTTCATATACAGTTGGCTTCCGATCCTAGGATCCAGATTCAGTACATTGATATTTAGGTGGGTGAAATCCCTGATGTTTATGGCATATTACACAGTTGTGATTGGTTCAACTCTCATGCACGTGCACCTGAATATAATAGTGGATGCATCCATGGTGAATTATAGGTTCATTCGAATATGATTTATCCCCTCTCGATTATTCAAGGCTCGGTTCCTAGGTAAAGAACTAATCTGAAAAGATATTTTAAATGACTATAGTTGAGTTTTTAAGCATGTGTTGATTAACCAATTAAGGAAGATTAATGAAAGAGGAAGAAGATATGAGAATATATCATATCCATATAAACATGAACAGAACTAAAATGAAGCAACAAACCATAACACCAATGTGATAACGGAGTTCGACAATATCTCCTACGTTTTTGGGCCTTTGTCTCAGTGGGTGAGGCTTTCTTATTTCTGTTCAAAGCTCAATAAGTACATCACAACAGTGCCAAAAGGCTACAAGAATGATATGGTCTTGTTCTCTCAAATCTCTATAACCCAACAAAAGAAATGACATTCAAAATGGATGATCGGAGGTCCCAGAAATGGCCCACAAAGGTGTGCTCCTCAACAGCTTCCCTGCATAAAAATGGCTTTGGCTTGGCTTTCCTTCAACATAACTCTACTTTGAATCTCCTCCATGGCCTCAAGAAGGCTTGGTTTATATAGATCTGAAGTTGGCTATCCTCTCCCAACTTCCTCCCAATATCTGTTCTCAAAAAGGGCCCAATATCCCCCAATATTGGCCAAAACTCTCTAAAAAAATACCCAATATGGGCCAAACTATACGCAAAATCACCCACTTGTGCATAAAAATAAAAATTATCCCCTAGGGTTGGGTGCGCGCTCCAAATTAAGGTCACATGGAAACATAGGTGGCCAAGCGCCAGCCCAAAGGGATGCGCATTGACCCCTTTTCTGAATATACAGGTCACATGGTGTCAGGGTATAGGACCGCGCCCTTGGGGTGCGCCTAACTCCATGGTTCCAACTCTCCATAAATAGATGGTCCAGTGCTATAGTTACACCCCCCTTTTGGCACCCTTTTGGTTGATGGTACGTGGCCCGTGCTGGTGGTTAAGTCTATGGCGCTCACGCCCTATGGAGTATTGGCTATATGCAACACAAAAACCACGGGTTGGGGCTTAGCCCCAGCCCTCTTCCACCTCCATTACACCATATTTTCACTTTAAATATACTAAAACAGGGTTGTATAAACAAGAAATAACATGGTGCAATGGAATCCGCCCCTTTTTGAAATCTTTATGCTCGGTGGAGAGGTCGCCGGTTCAAAACTCATAGAGGCTAACAAAAATTTTCCATTAACCAAAATAGTTAATGCCTAGGTGCCACATGGCAGCCCACGTCTGGGCCACGTGGCACCACCCCATTTGTCAAATCCAATGCCAAGTGTCAAACGTTGATTGGTCCACCTGCCAGCATGCTTGCCCAGTTAGAGTCGTGTCTGCCATCTGTATGCCCGGTCAGTGTCGTACTAGCATGACACGTCAGTTGTACGGGTGTGATGTGTCACCCTTTCAGTGGTGACACATGTCACCTCCAAGTTGGTCCACCTGTACCTGCCACATCAGCAGTCCTCTGTGCCCCTACCACGTCAGTTGTACGACCCGCTGCCACGTTAGCCTGATGAAATCATCATTGAATTTTTTTATTGTTGACCTATTGACTTTTTGCCTGTTTGGAAAAATGATCAGAGTGTGATAACTTTCACATACGATGTCCATTTGAGGAAGTAAATATATGGATAAAATCAACGTGATGAGCCGGTCGGAATGGAATTGGTTTCATCTGATTCCGAGAACTTTAATTTTTGAGCCTTTTCTCGACCTGGGGCGCCTCTTGGATCTGATTCTGGATCAAACCTCCCCACTAAGGACCTTTTGGTCCCCAAAAGGTTACTGACAAGTCAACAATCTTGGGATAGGCCACCTGACTTGTCCTCTGTCTCTGAACTCTGTCATGTGCACCTATCTCATTAAGATCAACTGTAACACAATCATGACAACTGATAGCATATTGTTAGCCATTTGAACCCTGTCACATTTTAATAAAGCCAATATCATCCATGTAGACAACATTACTAATGATATAATTAAAAACATGACTGCAAATGAGCTGATGTACTTATAATATTTGCCTGACATGAGCTTGTCGTGAAACAAACTGTGATTGATTTTCCATTCAACAATCATTTCATGTTCTTTCTTAAGATCTATTACTTCATTTGAAACAATTATTGGTTTGTTGCTTGCTTGAACTACTTTCTTTAATTGTTCCATTGTTTGAAGAGTTTTATTTTCCTTAACATGATGAGCATGAACCACATAATATTGACCTGCTTTGGTTAATTGATATTGATTCTTTGTCATGTAGAAGATTTCCTTATGATCATATAAGTATGGACTACCTAAGACCATTCCACATTCACTTAATGGAACTACATCACATGTTACCTCGTCCACATACTTTGATGAAATTGCAAATTTGATTGTGCAATGATTTGTTATGTTCATCTGATGATGGTTTCTTATCCATTTAAGTGTGTAAGGATTATGATGTACTTGTGTTTTTAATACCAATTGCTTAACGAATTCTTCTGAAATTAGATTAGATTGAGATCCACTGTCGATTAATGTATCATCCTTAGTGTGTTGCATGATGACCCCGATATAAAACAAGTTACTTCTACAATCAATTCCTTCACCAATTTTACCTATCATACCAACCAATGAGACCTTTGATTCGTCACCTGAATCTGATCCCAAGTCTGTGGGTCGTGTTGTCACTGCAACTATTTGTCTCACTTTATTTTCATTGAACCACTTTGGCCTCTTCTCGGGATGCAACTTCCATCAATGGTCCTCATCATGCCCCTCTTTCTTGAAATGCTTGCAAGAGGGCTTCTCTTCCTTTCTCGTCACTGCATTTGAATTCTTTCCATGCCACTTCCTCTTGTCCTCTTTCCTTGAAGACGATTCCCCTGATACACCTGCTTTCCCTTCTTCAATATATGTTGCTTGAACAGAAACCTCATCAAGGTTAGTGGGTCCAACCACGAATACAATGTTTCTAATGTGTGCAAGTAAACCTCCTATATACTTCATAAGGGTTTCTTGGGTATGTAAAGGAATATGTAACATCAATGTCATTTTTCAAAAGCCATCTGTGTATTCTTGCATTGTTTGTCCTTTTCTTAGTTTTAAAGCTTGTCATTTAATAAATGTTTTTTGTTTATAACCCAAAGTATAGAATTGCTTCCTAAGTGAAAAAATGAAACTTTGCCATGATGGAAATACATTACCCACTTGTTTTGTTTTGTTTTGCAACTTGCTTTGCCACTAGATGAGTGTTGTGCCTACAAGTCTCAATGATGCCAACTTGATTTGTGTGGCCTCATCTTTGATCTGTTGCAAACTACAATAGACCTCCATCTGTCTGACCCAATTGTCAAGTCTCTTTGCATTAACTTCACCATCATATATGGGTAATTCAAATTTAACATCAATTTTTAATAATGGCATTTCATTCTTATGTTTATGAACATGTTTCTTTGCATTGGATTTAGAACTTGAACTTGAAGAAGAAGGAGAAGAAGGAGGTGATGATGGAGGTGAAGGAGGAATATGAGGAGGATCCTCTCCTTCTTAATTTTTTCCCTTTGAATATTCACCAAGAACTGGTCTCTTTCATTCCAAGTAATCCTCGTACAAAACTTTCATCATCTCCAGCATAGCAAAAAAAGTTTTTCAAAACTCTTTCTCATCCTGAGAAAGTCCCTCTTTTGATGCCATCTTCTCGCATTGAGAAGTTCTCTTTCTCAATCCAATCAATGGATTCTCTTCAACAATCTCACCTTCACCACGAAGTATTTTTTCTTTGGTTAACATACAAAACTCAAATCCAAATGTCAACTATCTCTGATACCACTTGATCCAAAAAGATATTTTAAATGACTATGGTTGAGTTGTTAAGCATGTGTTGATTAACCATTTAAGGAAGCTTAATGAAAGAGGAAGAAGATATGAGAATATATCATAGCCATATAAACATGTACATAACTGAAATGAAGCAATAAACAATAACAAACCATAACACCAATGTGATAATGGAGTTCAACAATCTCACCTACGTCTCCGATCCTTTGTCTCGGTGGGTGAGGCTTTCTTATTCATGTTCAAAGCTCAATAAGTACATCACAACAGTTCCAAAGAGATACAATACTGATCTGGTCTTGTTCTCCCAGATGATCTCTAAAACCCAACAAGAAGAAACGACACTCAAAATGGATGACTGGAGCTCCCAGAAATGGTCTGCAAAGGTGCGTTCCTCAACAACTTCCCTGCATAAAAATGTCTTTGGCTTGGCTTTCCTTCAACATAACTCTGCTTTGAATCTACTCTATGGCCTCATGAAGGCCTGGTTTATATAGATCTGAAGTTGGTTATCCTATCCCAACTTCCTCCCAAGATCTGTCCTCAAAAAGGGCCCAATATCCCCCAATATTGGCCAAAAATCTCTAAAACAATGCTGAATCTGGGCCAAACTATAGGCAAAACACCCACCTGTGCATAAAAACAAAATATCCCCTAGGGATGGGCGCATGCTCCAAATTAAGGTCACATGGAAAGATAGGTGGCCAAGCATCATCCCAAAGGGCTGCACGCTGGCACCTTTTCCAAATATACAAGTCAAATGGTGTCAGGGTATAGGACCATGCCCTTGGGGTGCACCTAACCCCATGGTTCTAGCTCTCCATAAATAGACAGGCTAGTGCTATAGTTAAGCCCCCCTTTTGGCACCCTTTTGGTTGATGGTACATGGCCCGTGTTGGTGGTTAATTTTATGGCACCCACGCCCTATGGAGTATTGGTTATATGCAACACAAAAACCACAGGCTCCAACCCCAGCCCCCTTCCGCCTCCATTACACCATATTTGCACTTTAAATATATTAAAACATGGTTGTATAAACAATCAATAACGTGGTTCATTGGCATCCACCCATTTCTAAAAGCTTTACACTCAGTGGAGAGGTTGTTGTTTCAAAACTCGTAGAGGCTAACGAAATTATGCCATTAACCAAAATAGCCAATGCCTAGGTGCCACATGGCACCACTCCATTTTTCAAATTTAATTCCAAGTGTCAAACATTGATTGGTCCATGTGTCAGCATGCTTTCCCAGTTAGAGTCATACCTGCCACCTGTCTACTCAGTCAACGTTGTATGGGTGTGACACGTCAGTTGTACGAGTGCCATGTGTCATCCTTTCAGTAGTGGCATGTGTCACCTCTCGGTTGGTCCACCTGTACCTGCCATGTCAACAACTCTCTGTGCCCCTTCCATGTCATTTGTACGGCCTTCTGCCACATGTCACGCTGCCACATCAGCATTGACTTTTTTAACTATTGACCTGTTTGACTTTTTTCCTGTTTGGCAAGACTATCAAAGTGCGATAAATCTCGCATACGACATATGTTTTAGGAAGTAAATGTATAGTCGGAATCAGTGCAATGAGTCGATCACAATGGAATTGGTTTCATTTGATTATGAGAACTTTCATTTTTTAGCCTTTTCTGGACCTAGGGTGCCTCCTGGATCCGATTCTGGATCAAGAACCTAATGATCCATACACTAGAAGTAGAGCAAGAATAGTCGATAAAGCAAGTGACTTGATATAGGAGTAGGGGTAAAAACTTATCAGGAATTGTCTTCCACAAACTTTCATTGCAAATCTATTTCTAGGCTAGATCAAGAACAAAATCTAATTAGTGAAGGTGTAGGGATTTCCTTTTATACAATTCATTCCATTAGAGTTTATCATTTGTTTTAGCCATTTTCTTATCATTGAATAATTCAAATTTGTTTTCAAATGAATCGACTTTTAGGTCTGGTTGAGGAATTTCCTGCCAGTTACTGAACTGAAGGACTAGAGACACGACCGATAGCACCATGTGCAAGGGCCCACCAAATATTACACACACCTAGATAACAAATATTGGTTTATGGGGTTGATTCAAGTGTGTGGGTTTGACATAGATGGAAATATGGGAGTCATAAGATCAATTATGTGGGGGAAGAGGAAGGAGGTTATTTTATGAAATATTGGGGGGAAAGGAAGGGGGGTCTTCAATGATATAGGGTGGTCTATAAGGTGGCTTATTGACATAGGATTCCTTAGAATTGAAGTAGACTTTTTTCTTTCTCAATAACTTTCGCATATGAAATATGTTTGATGAAAATGAAAATTTTCCTTTCTCAAGGACTTTAGCATATGAAATATGTTTGATGAAAATAAAACACCATTACTTATCCCATATCTTCTTTCATAATGGGGGTGTGAGTAGGAAAAGAGAGGAGTTTGGTCATTGCTTACATCTCTTTTACATAAGTACAAATAAGTCTAAGGTTAATTTTCCTTATTGCAACCTTACTTGTCCAACAAACCTTGAAGTTAAAGGAAATGATCAAAAGGACCTAAGGTAATCAATTGGGATAAGTGATTTGATATTCATTACTTTACTTAGTTATTCATTACTTGACTTTAAGGAGGTAATTCAAGTTATTGCAGATGCCTTGAGTTAAAATGAACATATGTTAATATAGTTTGTAACTCATAAGCTTGATACAAAATATCTACTCAATTCCTTGGCTTACTAGATGTGTTTGAAATTTGAGAATATGATGAACTAGTTGATTAAAATATTCATTATCAATTATGTGATTTATGGCTAAAAATTATCGATTTATAAGGAAAACCATTTTAAACTAAGTTGTGGTATTTTAGTTGTTTTAATGCAGAATGCAAGTTTGAGGGATTCTAACTCGCAATCTTCAATATCTAAAGCTTGTAATATTAAATAAATAGTCAGTTATGTTGAAAACAACCATGAAAGTCCCAAATTAGGTCGTGAATGTTCATGAGAATCCTAGAATAATAAATATATAGTTGTAGTGTTTTATTGAGAAATGTCACTCCGAAGGAATCAAACTCTGTGATTGTTAGAGAAAAACAATGATACAAAATTAGATTGCCCTATGATGAATATGAACCAACCATTAGAAAATTAATTAATCCTATGATGTAAGGAATACAACCAAAATAACTTGAAACGATACCAGTCAACTAGTGATCAATATGGGGTGGGTCCTTCTATGAAACCAAATATCTAAATAAAATACTTTTATGTCTATCAATTGAGTAGAATTCACATGATATTAGAAAGAAAAGGATTGTCTCTCTATCGACTGAGTAAACGAAAGGTTTCAACATTCTAATTGAGCCTTAGCTAATTGAAGTATATACCTTGATGTTAGTTAATGAGTGGCTTATCTTATAAGGAGATAATTGGAAATATGTTTCTGTTTCAAAGCAGTGCAACTTTTCTCTTTCTTGAATTGGCACCCTGGCTAAGTGTTTTATTGGCTTGCGTTGTAAAGTCGAGGAGATAATAACCTAGGACAATGTAGAATTTTAATCTGTTTAGAAATTCTAAGGCCCATCTTGGGCCCATCAGAGTTTATAGGCTCGAGCTTTGTTAGGTGCTCTCATATTAGGTAGACCTCCCCAAGTATAGATGTAGTTTATATCTATTTTTCCTACCTAGGTTCCCACATCTTATAAGGAAGGCTAGAAGTGAACTGTTTTGCCTTACCAAGATGATATCAAAGGACTTTACAGAGGGAATTGACAGATAAAAGGGGAATTAGGAGGGGAATCAAGAAATGTGGCACGAGGAATGTAGTTAGGTTAGCCAATAATATTAGATATGTTTGTCATGCAATCCAGGGATGCTTCCCTTATATCTTGGTTTAAAAAGAGTTTGGAATTGCTAGAATATATGAATGTGGAACTCAATGAGCAAGTGAAACCTTAGAGCTCTCTTTGCTTGGTTTAAGACATAAAGGTAGTGGCAAGAACATATAGTGATCACTCAGCCACATCAATAAAATGAAATCAAACCCTGAAAAATTTACCTATAAATAATATATACGCTAAAACATTAAAACAATAGCTATAACATAATCAAATAAAGTACACAAATTAAAATTACTTTAACACAAAATTAAGCTAAAAGGAAAGGAATTATAAATGTCAAAAATATTACTTATTAAAAAAATCATGAAATACAAAAAGAAAATTAAATGAAAAAGAAAAAAATTATAAATATTATTAATATTAATTATTAAAAAGAATTTACAAAATTAAAAATATATAATAAATTAAAAAATCATATTAACTTAATAAATAAATTACACAAATTAAAATTATTTTAAAACAATTAAGATTAAAAAATTTATAAAATCATAAAAAAAATTTATTAAAAAAATCATAAAATTAAAGTTCACAAAATAAAAATAAAATAACCAAAACATAAATTTAAGCTAAAATTGATATCACGTTGTCAATTAATATTAAATTTTAATTAATAAATAAAATAAATTATAGTTAAAACTTAATTTATTCATTAAACATTCTATTATTATATAATAATAAGGGAATTGGATTAAGATTAACCAGGTCTTTGTTACCTCAATCTTTTGTTCTTCTTGAAGAATGGGTGATCCACAGATGTTCCAATTCTTTCTTGTTGCTTTTACTTGGTTAACCATTGATCCTAGTTCTAGACGGCAGTGGAGATCTAAAGATCCAACAATTTAATCTATGTTGGAGCTTTACTAGGGAATTGAGTGACTCCCAGTTACAAAGAAAGCATATCCACTAGTAGTTAGAACAAGGACATGAGCTAGGGCAAGGAAAAACAGTAACAAATTCAGGGTGTAGAGGGAGAGGTTGAGACATAGACAAGAGCATCTAGGGCAAGGATAAAACCAATAGCAAAGCCAGGTGCACAGGCATAGGTATAGACATATACAGGAGCACCTATAACACTAGTAGAAAAGATAAAAGCTAAGGTTTCTTTTGAAAAAAAGGAGAAAGCAGCAAATCCAAATCGAGCATATTCATATGCAGATGATGCAATTCCTATGCCAATAGTGCCTATAGCTTACCCACCACCTTTCACAACATACCTTCCAATAGATTATGCAGTTCTAGGTGCACTACATTAATAGCTTAATAATCAGTTGAATAACCATAACTAGTAGCTATTGATGTCAATGAGGCAATTTATTAAAGACACGTTGATAGATTGATCATCATTAAAAGATTTTGTTTCCACTCTAGTTTTGGAAGTAAACCTTGGTTGCTTGTAGCTAAAGACTATGTGAACTGGTTTTTTTTGTATCAGGACACTAGAAAGGAAGGTTTGGCATTGTTGGAGCATGTATATCAACGAGAGCGCTAATGAAGTAATGAGAGACTTTGGAAAGGCTTTAACTATGGAATTAACGGATACTATCAAGGATCCAGTGATGAATAATGTTGTGAGGATACTATGAAGATCTAGTGATGAATAATGTTGTGAGGATACTATGAGGATCTAGTGATGAATAATGTTGTGAGGATACTATGAAAGATGGAAAAGAAATTGTAAATAAAAAAAAAAATTTAATAATAAAAATATAATGTAAATGAGTGGAATCATAAATAATATAACTTAAAAAAAGAAAAATAATGAGTACTATAAAGTAATATATAAAGAATAAATTTAAATCCATCATGTTTTAGAAGAAATAAAATTGCTCTTCTTCAAGGTTGCAAACTTTTCTGCAAGGAATCAATTTAAAGTAATAATGTTTTAGAAGGTCGCAAACTCTTCTGTAAGTTTTTTCATTCAAAAAACTTTTCACTTTGAAGAATTAAATCTAGATATATGAGAAACCTAAAATCAAAATAGATTTTAAAAAGTTTTCACTTTGAAGGATTAAATCTAGATGTATGAGAAACCCAAAGTCAAAATAGATTTAAAATGGTTTTTTAAAACAATGAAATAGAAACATATTGATAAGGCATTTTAATAAAAAACATTATAAAAAAACCCTAAAATTTTTATTGTACTTGGATGAAAAAACAAATCCCAAACAAAATTGTAATTTAATATGATATAAACATAATTTTATTGTACTTGATGAAAAAACAAATCCCAAATAAAATTATAAATCATACAAATTATTGTAATTTAATATGATATAAACATAAATATAAAAATTTAATGAGAAATAACATTCCTTAATGAGTGTAATCTATGATTTTTAAATGAAACAGATTATTCGTAATTGTAACACAAATTAATGTTGAAAACAAATAATAATAAAAAAAATCACTTCTTAAAAAATCTAAAAACAATTTGAAATAATATAATGAAAAAATTTAAAAAAATTTAAAAATACCACAATTACAAAATATTTTACAATAATCATAATAAATATAAAACAAAATTATTTTAAAATGAAAAATAAAAATTAAAAATAAAAAAATAAAACTAATACAATTTTTCATCTATACCCAAACAAACAAACAACTTAAATACCCAATATCACGCAAGCGTCTATACCCTTTGCCCTCGCACCTATTCCTCTATGTGCATGGAGCGTGCCCCCATACCCTTCGCCCTCACATTTATTACGCGAACCCAATCTGCATGGAGCTTGCCCAACACCGAGAACCCCGTTTGGAGTGATGAGAGATAATTCAATCTGTCCAGTTATGAGTCTCACAACTATACCCAACTTAGTAATAATGAGGGACAGTTTTGTTGTATTCAATATAATAAATTTAAAAAAATTATCTATTAAAGGAAACAACTTGGCCATCTCTACAATCTAGAGAAATTAATTAATATTATTATTTTATTTACATGTTGTTTACAAATAAGAGATTAATTTTCATCATTATTTTATCTATATGCTTATTTTAATCAAGATTGTAGGTTGAAAGTTAAGAGGAATTGTAGATTTTATTAATTAAAATTATGGCTTTAAATTAATTTATGCATTTAAAAATGTAACTTAAACAATATAGATTTGTGATTTTTTTAACAATTGTGTTATCAGACATAGTCTAAACTTTTTAAGCTTTTATCTTTTTATGAACACCACATTAAATCTTAAGTGATCTTCATTATAGGGTTAACCATATCAATATTGAAAAATCCAAGTAAAAAAACAGAATGCTTGCTAGAATATCAGCCAATTAAACCTAAAAAAAATTGAGAAAGAAAAAATACCTTTCCCATTAACTCACTCATAATTTACGACAATGAAAAAAGAAGATCACTCTTATTCTCCACCAAAAGTTAAATCAAGTCCTATGGATTTATTTAAGGATACCAATAAAAATGAGGTTCCAATAATAGTGGCTCCAATAAAAATAAGTTTCCAATAAAGTTAAATCAAGTCTTATGGATTTAACAAATAGTGCCAAAAAGAAAATAGGTTGAATAATTTAAATAATTTAGACCAAAAAATTTAACAAATAATGTCAAAAAAGATACATATTAGTTAATGGGCATTTTGACTATTAAATAAGGATAATAGTTATAATTGTTGACAAAGCCAAAGATAATATTTAATGTGTTTATTTAAAAATTTTAAACCATCAAATTAAGAAGGATCATGCAATTTCAAATTTCAATGGTGTATCCTGATGTTTATAACACTTGTTACTTTATGGCTCTTGTTTTCCTTGTAACCACTTCAAAAATACTTATGGCTCTTGTTTTCCTTGTAATTATTGGGAGAGAAAGGTTTAACAATAAAGCAGATCTATGTGTGAGCAACACCAAAATCTAAGAATTGTGGTAATTATGGGCAAAAGATTTAATTATTAATTAAATAAATAAAACAAACACTTATTAAGCAAAGTCAAAGGTAGGAATATTAAGTGTTTATTTAAAATTTATGAACCATCAAATTAACAAGAGTAAATGTAATTTCAAATTCCAACTTACCACTCTTGTTTGTCTTGTAACCGCTTCAAAAAAATCTTTACATACAATTATTATTAAGAGAGAAAGGTTTAACGATAAAGCATCAAAATTGAAGGATTGTGGGATTCATGAGAAAATCTTTATTCACCTAACATTCTAATTGTTAAAACTTATATACGAAACATTCTAATTGTTAAAACTTATTCATAGAACATTCAATTATTATATAATAATAAGGGAACGAGATCAAGACCAAGTAGGCCTCTGCTACCTCTATTTTTGGTTTTTAGAATGGGTAATCCACAGATGTTCCATTCCTTCCTTGGTGCTTCTACTTGGTCAACCATTCATTGTGGTTCTAGAGGGCAGTGGGGACCTAGAGATCAAGCAATTAAATATGTGTTAGAGCCTTACTAGGGAATTGGGTCAGTCCCAACTACAGAGCAAGCATATCCACTAGCAGCTAGAGCAAGGACATGAGCTAGGGTAAGGACATAACCAATAGCAAAGCCAGGTGTAAAGGCAAAGGTATAAACGTAGACAAGAGCACCTGTAGTAGCAAAAGCATAAGCTAGGGTTGTAGGTCCTCCCTTTCAAAAAAGGGAGGAAAAACAAAAGTAGCAAATCCAGATCTAGCAAATTTATATGAGTAGTGCTTGTAGCTTACCCACCACCTTGTTGGGCACACCTTCCAGTAGATTATGCAGGTGCACCATATTAGTAGCTTAGTAACATGTTGGATAACCATGACCGATAATTATTGGATGAGGCAATTGATACACTGATCATCATTGAAAGATTTTGTTTCCATTCTAACTCGTGAAGTAAGCCTTGATTGCTTTCTGGTAAAGACTATGTGAAAGACTTTTAACTACTTTGGAATTAGAGGATACTATGAAGGATGGAGTAATGAATACCCTTGTGAGGATTCTATGAAACATGGAATGGAAAGGAGGGATTGTAAATAAAAAAAAAATATAAATAAATAAAAAATTAATGTAAATGATAGGAATCATAAATAAGAGAATAAACATGACATGTTTTAAAATGGATAAAATTCTTGAGGTTGCAAATGATAAATAAGAGAATAAACATGACATGTTTTAAAATGGATAAAATTCTTGAGGTTGCAAATGTATTTGCAAGTTTTTTCATTTAAAAAGGTTTTCATCTTAAAAGTATGATCACATCTTTTTGGAGGTATCATAGATTTGGAGTTAAAATAGATTTAAGATGATTTTTTAAATATATAAAGTTGATAGATAAAGTTGAAATATTTTTTTGGTTATTAATTTTTTTTAAATGTAATCTATCAAATCCTTATTAAATATTAAAAGAATTACTCATTTCTATTGTGAAGTAGAAAGGCTATAGTAGAAGGCACCTATCAACATAATAAGAATTTTCACATTGAATTGTAAAAAGTGCCTTTTTGGTATAATGAATAGCCCAAATAACATGATTAAACACAATAATAACATTAATGTTTTATTAATGGACAACATTGTAAGAGAAAATTAAAATTTTATTATTCTTAAATTAAAAAAATTATAAATTATAGAAATTATTGAGATTTAATGTGATATAAATATTAACATAAATTTTTAATGAGAATTAACATCTATTCAATAAAAAATCTAATTTATGATTTTTAAATTAATAACAATAAATAGAATTGTCAATAATATCAATTATTCATCAAATTCAAATTAAATAAATAAATAATAATATTAATATGATAAAAAAAATAATAATAATAATAATAACATCAAAATTAATTAACTTAAAAAAATTCATCCACCAAATTTTAACTAATGCAAACCACTTAAATACCCTTTGCCCTCGCATCTATTACTCTATGTGCATGGAGCGTACCCATACCCTTTGCCCTCACATTTATTACGCTACTCTAATGTGCATGGAGCTTGCCCACACCGAAAACCTCGTTTGGTGTGATGAGTTTTATGGACACGTCTCTTAAAACCAAGATAAATCGAATTGGTAAAGGTGTATTCGAATTATATAAATTGAAGGTCTTTTATTGGTAAAGGTGTATTCGAATTATATTTATAAAGATGTTGATTAAACGTTTAATTTTTTGGGTTTTTTTTGGTTGGGATGAAAATTTGGACAGAATCACTATTTTATATTGTTTAAATTGTATTGCTAAATGCATAAATGGATTGGCGTATAAACAATTCAATATAACCGACTATGACACTGACAACTATACATACTACTCAGTGATAAAGTTTTATTGCATTTAATATAATAAATTAAAGATTTTCTTTCACTTATTACTTTATTGGCAAGTGGCAGGTTGAAAATTAATTTATTAAGAGTTAGTTAAAAATTTGGTAAACAATTAGAAAGATAGTTGGAATTGTAGATTTCAGTGGTTAATAATACATATTTTGGATGTTTCATGATTTTTTAGAGTGTTGAATCAATTTATGCATTTAAAAAAGCAAATGTATCTTTTTCTAAGTAGTTTTTCCAACTAGTTTTACCTAAAATACAACTCTAAATTTATAGCCATAAATTTCCATAAATTTAGACATTGAATCTTAAATGATCTCCAAGTTGGTACGAAAAGACATTGGTGTGCAATGAAATCCAAATTGATGAATATGATAGACACATGAATTTTCATGACATAAAGTTGAGTCCCTGGCATAAGGTTAACCATATCAATATTGAAAAATTCAAGTGGAAAATAGTGATTCATGTGCATAATAAAATGTTGGAATATAAGCCACCTAAGCCTCCAAAAATAATTGAAAAAGAAAAGATGTCTTTCATTCAAAGTGGGAGCCACTATTATTGGAACTTGTTTGGCTTAATGGTGAAAGGGGTCACTCTTATTTTCCACCAAAAATTAAATCAAATCCCTTAAATATGTTTAAGGATACCAATAAAAATGGGGTTCCAATAACGTTCCAATAAAAAATGAGGTTTAATGAAATATGAGAATTTAACACTATAAAATCTCACTATCAAAATCACAAGGGGATTACTCTTATTTTCCATCAAAAATTAAATCAAATCCCTTAAATATGTTTAAGAATACCAATAAAAATGGGGTTCCAATAATGTTCCAATAAAAATGAGATTTTATGAAATATTAGAATTTAACACTATAAAATCTCACTATCAAAATCACAATATTCTATTATTTGTACAAAACAATGTCTCAAAAAAATGATGCTACATAACTACAATGGTTCATACAAAAATAAATTAAATTGTAAAAATGATGCTACATAACTACAATGGTTCATACACAAATAAGTTAAATTGTTGAAAAATTTAAACCAAAAAAATTAACAAATAGTATTAAAAAATATACATTTTAAATTAATAAACATTTTGACTATTAAATAAGAATAATCATAATTGTCAACAAAACTAAAAATAATATTTAATGTATTTACTTAAAATTCATAAACCATATTAAATAAGAATAATAATCATAACTATCAACAAAACTAAGAATAATGTTTAATATATTTACTTAAAATTCATAAACCATCAAATTAAGAATAGTAAATATAACCTACCTACACCGACCTCTCTAAGGCTCTCCCGGTACTACTCCAAAGAAGGACAACGCGCCCAATAGCACGAGGGTTTCTAGAGGGTTATTATGATTTTTTTTATAATAATACTCGTATTGTTTGTGTGTAATTATATGAAGTTTGAAAGTATTTTCAATCATTAATATTTTATTTTTTATGTTAAAAAAAATGAATTAAAATTTTACAACCAAATTGGTGATTAAGTCATATGGAATTAAGAATGACTTTCTCCGTAGTACCTGGAAATTGGTAGATTTATAAGATGGTGTTGGCTAAATGTTTTATTTTTTAAGTTTTTTTTTTTTTTTTTTTTTTTT
>JASDQU010099954.1:443167-521010 GCA_032191745.1 Picea mariana
CCCTTCCAACTGCATCTTACCCCCCCTCCCCCCTCCCATCTCCAAAGGATATGCGATGAGGTCAAAATTCAAATTGAAGGATCCCTCCCTGACCAAAATAGGTCTATCTCTAGACGCCCCTCAAGCGGCCACCGCAGGAAGGAAGTCTCATATCTCGAAGGTAAAAGAGCTGGCCATAATTGACATCAAGAAAGGAATGTAGGAAACCATCACAAGGGCCCTTAGAGCGGGGAAATCCCTTCCCCCAGTGAAAAAATGATTCTTCTCTCCTTCAATGCAAGAGGGGTAGGGGGGCCCTAGAAAAAACTAGCCCTCATAAGGCTGCTCCTGAGCCTTAAACTAGATGTTCTATTACTACAGGAGACAATGTGCAAAGGAGTAGAAGCCATAAAGGATATCAACCCTTGGTTAAAAGATTGGGCCTTTAGTGTGGCATACACAAATGGTTTGTCTGATGGGTTGTTGACACGATGGTGCCTGACTTTTAAATCCCTTTCTTCATCTTCCTCAACCTCCACCATTTCTATGAACCTTAAACACAAAGACGTTGATTTCTCCTTCTCAGTCATAAATATCTACGACCCTTACTCTGATAGAATTCCCTTTTGGGAAACTATGAAAAATGAAGGACTTTTTAATGATTCCTTAACAATCATTGGCGGGGATCTGAACTTCACTCTTTCCTTGACAGATATTTGGGGGCCCCTTCCTAAAGAGGACAGACAAAGAGGTTTTATTTATTTATTTCCTATAATCTATAAACCTACTGGATGTGGAACTAGTAAATATCTCACTGACATGGAGAAACTTCTGGACAGGAAGAGACGAAGTCGTGAAACGACTTGATATATTTTTGGTATCTGAAAAGTTTATGGAGAAGGGAATAAAATTCTTATCCAAAGTGGAAGAAGGAGGGATTTCATACCACCTCCCTATCTCCTTGATATGGAGCACTATTTTTCTGACCCCCCCTCCTCGCCCTTAAAAATTAACGAAGTGTGGTTCGACGACCCATATTTTCAAAATCTGGTAACCTTAGATTAGAAGAAGATAAAATATGACAGTAACGAGCCCCTAATGATACAATTTGAGAAAAACCTGAAGAATTACAAAGGAGAAATAAAGAACTAGATCTCAAAATGGAAAGCTAAAAAGTAAAAGGAGATCTCTGAGATCGAAAATGAACTCTCCCGACTAGGCAACAGATTGGATAGGGAATCCCTCAGCCCCTCTCTCTTGGAATAACTAAGGTGCATGGAGAAAAACACAATGAATGGATAAAATAGGAAGAACAGGAATGTAGACTCAAAAGTCGGGCCCTCTTGCTAAAAGTCGTGGACAACAACACTAAATTCTTCCATAACTTTTCCAACAAGAGACAAAATCTAAATACCATTTGGGAACTCAAAAATGAAGAAGGAATTTGGGTCAGCTCCTTTCAGGAAAAGGAAAAGACGGGGGCCTACTACATCAAATCCCTTTTCTCAGCCCTTGAAGGATGCCCCATACAAGAAATCCTTCAAGTGGTGGCCAAATTCCATCCCTTATTCTTTGAAGAAATGAACCAACTCCTTCTAAAAGAAGTCTCCTCAAAAGAGGTAAGAGTTTCCCTCTTATCAATGCAGAGTGGAAAAAGTTTGGGATTGGACGGATTTCCGGCAGAGTTTTTCAAATTCTTCTACGACTTCTTAAAAGAAGGCCTAATTCTCATGATCAAAGAGTCTCAATCCACCAGAAGAATTTACGGTCTGCTAAACTCAACCTTCCTATGTCTCATTCCAAAGAAGTAGAACACCAAATCACTCGAAGACTACCGCCCAATCTCATGTTGCAACGTGACCAACAAGTTGATTACAAAAATTATTCCATGCAGACTTAGACCCCTCCTCAATAAGGTGATGAACAATTCAAATTTCTCCAAAATTCACAGATTCACGACGCAGTGGCCTTAGCACATGAGTCTCTACATTCGGTAAAAAAAATAAACTTAAAGTTGGATCTGTCAAAAGCTTTTGACCATGTAAACTAGAATTTTTTGTGGCTAGTCCTCATTCAACTGGGAATGTATCTCAAATCGGTAAATAGGATAATGGGGTCCCTCAATAGTGCCTCATTCACTGTCTTGATAAATGGAGCTCCCTCATGCTTCTTTAGAGCCTCCCAAGGTCTTCGCCAAGGCTACCTCCTATCCCCCTTCCCGTTCCTAATCATCGTGGAAACCCTAAGAAGACTGTTAAAAGAGGACAGAACAAAAGGGTTCTTATGAGGTTTAAAAGTGACAACCTCTTAGATGGTCTCACACCTTCTCTTCGTCGATGGCGTCTAGGTCAGCATATTTGGCTCCTTGAGGGATGTGTCTTCCCTTTCGAAAGCACTATATCTTTTCTGTAAGGAGACATGTATGAAGATTAACTGTGATAAGTCCTGTTTACTAACCAGTTTTTGCTGAGAGGATGAATTTAACTCTTTTCTCCGCATTCTTCTTGTCCAACACAAATCTATGGACAAGGGGGTGAAACACCTAGGATTTAACCTAAATCTAGACAAGTACAAAAAAATAGACTGGGTCTAGTCAGTCCTAAAGGTGGAATCAAGAATCGACTCCTGATTCCATAGTACTCTCTCCCAAGGAGGCAGGCTATTCCTTCTGAAGTATGTTTTGGAAGGAATTTCAATTTACTAAAACTCTATCGTAGCCATACCTAAAGGTATTCTAGATAAGATAAAAAAAATCAAAAATCATTTCTTATGGACTGACAACAATGCTTCAGGGGGACTGCACTTAACTAAGTGGTCCACCCTTGCAACTCCAAATCCTTAGGTGGTTGGTGAATAAAAAATATACAACTCTTTGCTAGAGATTTAGCTAGAAGGAACCTATGGAATCTATTGGTAGGGAGCTCACTTTGGATCAAAGTGACGCATTCTAAGTATTTTTCCAACCTCATAGTCATTGAATGGCTTAGACAACTGAATAAGTCCTCAAAAGGCTTGATAGTGTGGAAGGATCTGGTTGAAGCTTCCCCCTTGGTAGGATATTAGGTGGTTTGGAAAATTGGAGATGGAAAAAAGACCAGGGTGGGAGAATACCCATAGTTGGGAGTAGGAAACAACTTTAGACTCTCCCCGCCCCTCATCCAATCCTTACGGACCAACAACATGCACTCTCTCCATGACATGTGCATTGGATTCCTTCATCCTCAAGGATGAGAAGGCTATAAAGACGTGACTTCCTTAGGTCTCTAGAAGCCCTTCAAGTTGAATGGAACTATTTTCTATCACGGTTATGAAAAAATCTAGTCCCACAACCAAAGAGATGGTTCCTTCACAGCAAAATTAGGATACAAATCCTGGAAGGAAGAAAGGAAAAATGTCCAACCACAATGGTGGTGGAAGAATTTATGGAAATCCAAGGCCCCTTTGCACTGTACACTCCTAATGTGGTTGACCCTATCCAATAAACTTCTGACCTAGGATAATCTGGAAAAAAGGAACTGGCATGGTCCAAACTGTTGTGTACTCTGCAAACAAAACTATGAAACCACATCTCATCTATTTGTTTCATGCCCCTTTGTAGGTCTAGTTTCCTTGGCTTTAAAATAAAAGATAAAAGAAGACGCATATTGGATTAATCCATATCTTGAGGAATGCTACAAGATCTGGATACATGACAGATTGATAAATTTGTATGCAAGACTACCATGCATCATGGTAGCAAATTTATGGTGGGTTTGCAATGTGACACTTTTTAAAGATAAATGGATGTCGCCAGAATTCATTACAGCCCTAACAACAGGTTCCCTCCTTCCCTATTCTGGATTACTCCATCCCATGGGGATACTTTGACGGAGCTAGCCAATGACACCCTCCCTCAATTGGAGTTGGTGTTTCTTAAACCAAAATCATTACATTAATATCAGGTATGCTCCAAGAGGGGGCTCCAACAATAAAGTTGAACTCATAGCTTTATGGACCCTCCTAGAGACATCAAAACAAAAGGACATCAGGAAGCTTCAAGTCATGGGAGACTCTAAACAGGTTATCGACTGGGAAAAAGGAAAACTCTCTATTCAAAATATCAACCTGGCCAATATTACGTGAGACATAACACTTTCCTGCCAATCCTTTGAATGGATTTATTTTCAACATGTCCTGAGAAAACTAAATGTAAAAGCAAATGAACTCTCGAAAGAATCTCTACAACTACAAAGAGGAGCCTTCGGGTACTACAAGTACTTTGAAGGCACTGAAACAAAAGAAATGGAATTCTGGCTCTAACTCTTCAAAGGAAAGGTTGGAAAAGATGCGAGGAAAACCTAGAAAGTACTGAATGTTTTGTCAGCTTATAGAACAAAAAGGCGGCTATAGTTATAGAACTTTTTTGTAACTGTCAAGATGAAAGCCTCTTAAGAAGGTTTTGTAACTTCGAAACATGTATATTCTATGAATATAAGAAGTTTTTTTTCTATGGAAAAAATAAATGTGTGTGTGTGTGTGTGTGTAAACTTAACTTCGCACTACATTTTTTAACTTGCCACCATGAACCCCCCAATATTTTTATTCATTCTTGGCCATTATATACTTTACTTCTTATTTTTTAATTAATAAGAGCACAAGAAAATTAAGTTTTTCTTAACATGAGAAACATAATCATTTTCCATTGACTAATGAACCCTCCTTATTCCAAACATGAAACATGTAGTATGAAACACATGACAATTTATTTATCAAGGGGCCAAAACTCAAGGTATTAAAAAAGACCTAAGTTTGTGATACTTGGGTCTATAGAGTAATCCCTTACTTGGGTCTATAGAGTAATCCCTAAGTCACATTCAATAATAAACAATAATTTATATTTACAAATTGGCATGCAAAGTTGCATATTCCAAGCATCCATGGATACAAGAAGCATGATACATGCAGTTCCTTTTTCCCTAACTTTGACTATGTGTTTGATTTGGAGATTAACCCTAGGTAGCTAGGGTAACCCACTTGTTATATTGGTTATATCTCAGATCTTATGCAGATATGACTGTATATACATACATATGATCATGTAGTGCCATGGTTGATGTTTATGTCTTGATTGTGATTGTTGGTATACTACATTCATGAGTTTTGTGTTGATTAAAAATGTACTGATGTTTGATATGTTATGGGACTTAAATCATGTGTTGTATATTTGTATATGCATTTGCATGGTATTATTCTAATCATGATATTTGGCTCGTGATGGCATTTTGTTAATAACATGTGTTGAGGTGTGTTAGGATAAGCAAGAACATGAAGAACTTTGGTAAGGAAGTTGTCAATGATACGAGGCCTAGAAAGGAGGCCTAAAACTAGATCAGCATTTGCTAAAAATGATTGGTTAATTGCAATTGCATGGTGTATGAAATGCAATGTTATGAGCCTATATTGCATTATTTGCTTGAGCCAAATGACATGATTATGATAAGAAATGATATAAGGCTATGATAACTATGAATAATACAATTAATCAATCACCTGGTATGATGATATGTGTGTGCATGTAGATGGAATCCAAGATGGGTGCCAAACTGTGTGGGCCTTGAGAAGGGTAACCATTGTTATTGTTCAACTTATTTATGATTACTATTGATATATTAAGTAGTGCTACTTAATGTGTGTTTATTCCAAGTGCAAGACACTTGGCCGAGCCTTGTCATGTTTGATATCTTATGGGTGTGGGTTGTGTCAAGTGGTTATGGAATATGTTTTGTTGGGAGGGGTGAGGCAATTTACCTACTTGTTCAGATGATAGACTCAAAGTCTCATATACGATATGCATGATATAGGGAATTGGATAGAGGACAAATTATTATTTAGCTTATTATTTTCCTAACAAGCTAAATATAAAATTGACAACAACGATCAGGAAAATTGAGAATATTAATGTCAATGAAAGTTATTATAAACTGAGTTTTGATAACTATGCCATAAAGAAACAGAGACATACTATTCAAAACAAGAAAAGAATGTACTTATCTGACTAAATATTTATTGTTGGTCCAAAGAATCCTCTCTCTTTTTTTCTGCACCATGCCATCTAATATATGTTTTCATCTGATTTATGTTAGTTGAAACCAAAAAACGCAATATGAAAGAAACATTAAATCACAGAAAAGATCGAAATAAATTAGCCTCCTAAGTGCCTCACCATCACCCATAAAGGAGTTCGACACCGATGGAGATCGCGTTGGAAGATCTCTGCCTTCGCCAACACGACCACAACCATGGAGCATGGAGCGCATGAATGTGATTTAAATTCAAGAAGAAATGAACAAGAGAATATGCTTATTATTTTATATGGGATTGCTTGACCACCCCACCCCAATGGTAAAGTTTACATTCGAGAAGTAGGTTACAATTGGATTTTAATTCACCTTCAAAGTTCACATTCGAAAAGTTTATTACAAAGAGATTTGAATTCACCTTGAAAGTTCACATTTGAGATTTTCTTTTGTTTAATATAATTCAACAGTCATTAGCATAAATTATTGTCTTATATCAAAGTATAGCCTTAAACTCATTTTAATTAGCGTAATATGCTCGATTATATGATATATATTTACTCCAAATAAAAATATAATAAATTGTAATAAAAGAGAAATTTATTTATTTAATTTTAAATTTAGTTTTTATTTTTTCATTCTTAATAAATTAGATTAAGATTTGATATTTAATTTATAATTTTATTTTAAATTAAAAATTGATATATGTTTTTAATCAATTTTAAAATAAAATAAAAATATTTTTTTTTTATCAATATCATCTTCTTATAATAAATTTTAAATCTTAAAAACTATTTTTAATAATAATTTTTTTTTATAAAATATTTAATTAATTAAATTTTAAAAACTATTTTTAATAATAATTTATTTTTATAAAATATTTAATTAATTTGTTATAAGTAAAAATTACATACAAATTGAAAGTTTACAATAAAATTTTAAAATTCAATTTTTGAATTAATGTAACATCATCTCACTTTATAAAGTAACTTTGAAAAGAGAAAAGCTTATATGTTCACCGTGTTGATTTCAAATTAATTTCACCATGTTGATTTCAAATTAATTGAAGTGATCTTTTTGACTCATTATAGATTTTAGTGTTTATATATATTTTTGGTTATTTTACATTTAAAAACTTTAAAATTTCTACACACTTTATTTCCATAATTTTATATCAATCTCTTTTTTTTAGTATTATTAATATATTTTTAAGTATGAGTTTCTATATATACTAGATATAAAGTTAAAATAGATTTAAGTTGGTTCTTTATATATATATATATACTACATGTCAACTTGATGTCGAGTATGAAATTACTTATATATCTTCCTCATTTTGAGTAACACAACATTGAAATGTTTTAACTATAAGACACGTATAGATCAATAATAAAATCACTAAATGCAACTTGGTTAGATCCATTAACCTTTCTCCTACTTGTTTTTAAGTATAGCTTCATAATACAATCATTGAGTTGGAATCATCATTGTTTTATCATTGGGAAAATTAGAACCACCACTAATATGAATAGGTGATATCTAGTTGCAACATATCTCTAGGGTGAACATTATACATTTTCAGACATTCTACCGAAAACAATGAAGTTACAAGTTTTCAGTTGAAACCTTCGTAAATTTACATAGTTCCAAATAGAAAAACATATCACTTAATTCTTCTTTTGAAAAGTTTTATACAAGAAACATATCACTGTACTGTTCACTTCATTATTCTTTTGCAAACTTCTTTATAAGAAACCTATTTTTTTGTCGAGTCTAGGTAGCATGTTTTAAGAATATGGATGGTGAAGAAAAATGCAATCACAACCATTGTGTTGTGCAATGTTGTTGTTGTCCTTTTATTTTGACTTGTTCTGATCACCGATCCAAAATGGTGAACTATCATTCTAATGGTGCATCCATGTTATCATCCATTGGCTACGTAGCGAATGCCGCGTGGAAATCATGTGTTCCAAATTAAAATTTGAATTCATTGAATTCCTACATGATCCAAATTAAGTAGCGAAGATCTTGTCGTCAATACAACCGATATGGCTTTTTTTTTAATCATAATAATAGTTTCCATTAAGAGGATAATGGTTTAAACACTTTGTCTATGCATGGTAGCATAGCCTTAACATACTAAGAAACTAGAATGGTCTTAGAGGGTGATGGACCTGACTAGTATAGAGAGTGATCTATGTTTTCTGTTTTGACCATTATTGAAATGGAGAAAACGTTTTAAAATAACGATCAAAAGAGAAGTTGCAATATGTATGAAAAAATATAAATTAAATTGCAACTAGATACTCCAACTAGATTATAGTATTGATGATTTATGTATAGTTCTAAAGGTTAGATGTTTTTAGATACCATATAACTCCTCTGGTAGCTTCAATGATGATTAGATGGGACATTGGGTATCTTTTGCATACTAGTGACTTGGTGAGCTTCAATGATGATCAAATGGGACAATGGGTATATCTTGTGCATACTAGTGACCTATTGAAACTGCCTCTAAGATGTTGATGTTTAGTTGCTTCCATTGACAAGAACTTGCAGACCCTCAAGGGATAATAAAAAGTGGAGTTAGGTGTAGAGACAAGAATGGAGCATGGGTTAGGAATAAAATGTGGTCATTCAGTCTATGCATTTACCACCACTTGTCCTTCTTGAGCTCTCTTGAAGGACACTAGTGATATTAAGTGTAGGAAATTATTGAAGTTTATAGGATGTATAGGGTTGTATGATGGAGATGGTTGGTGCCATCACCACACGTGTGCTTTCTCACAACGCGAAGATGACTAAATGTAATATATATAGTCCAAATTGAAAGTGTTAGGACTGCATAATGTTCCTTTTCATATCATGAGCATGAAAATTGAAAATCTCATCACAATCATCAATATCCCTAATTAATGAATATAATCATATTATTTAACCTAAACATTTTTGTTGTTGACAAAAAATATGGAAAACTATTACAATCCAAGTCGAAGTGTAGTGGAGGCAACGATCTGTTGGTTTACTCGATTAACCAAATTGATCCATACTAAATCCAACTGGAACCATTAGATCCATCCAGTAGGAGCAATAATTGGTAAAAGTAGGAGGAGAGAGCTCCAAGCAAGATAACATAGATACTTCGATAGGAAACTTAACTAGCAGCATATCCAGTGCTAGCCTTCATACATAACCATTTTCTAGCAAGGTCTCTATATCTTGCAAGGGAAGGTGTAGGTGTAGATTCTCTACATAGCCCACCCATTCCAAAAACAAGGCAAAGGATAGGATCGGGAAGTTTATTATTTTACTAACAATATAAATATAAAATTGATAGCAACGATCAAGCAAATTGAGAACAATAATGTAAAATAGAAGAGGGTTTTATTCAAGGATGGAGGGTTTTATTGAAGGTAATAAAACCAATGACTTTGAAGCCAAAAGATATAGCATAACATGAAAGTAAATTATCAAGGCTGATGGGCCAAACCCACAATCGATAAGATGAATTAATGTTTGAACATTCAATTATTATATAACAATAAGCAAATTATTCAAAAAAGAATAAAAGGAATCATATATAACAAAATCAAAGGGATCCAAAATGATGGGAATCCTAAACGACACAAGTCATATTGCAGTAATATGAAATTGATCTCAAAATTCGGAAGGAGAGTTAAGAAAACTATAAACCAAATAGGAAACAATCATCTAAACTCAATTATGAAATATGTAGATTTTAAAATAAAACTTGGAAAAGGCATTGAAGAAAAGAAATAGACACAAATTGTTCAAAAGAAGAAAATAATGTACTATCTCAATAAATATTTATTGGTGGTCCAAAGAATCCTCTCTCTTTTTTTCTGTGCCATGCCATCCGATCTATGTTAGTTGGAAAAAAAACATGACATGATTTTATGTTTATTTTAATATTATAATAAATCACAAAATTGCAAATCTAAATGGAACAAAACTGCAATCAATCACAACAACCAAACTAGTAATATTAAATCACACAAAAGATAGAAAGAAATAGACCTCCTCAATACCTCACCATCACCCATAAATGAGGTCGACATTGATGGAGATCGCATTGGAAGCCATGCCTCTGCCTTTACCAAACATGACCACAACCATGGAGCATGGAGAGTAGGATTGGGATTCAAATTCAAGAAATAATGGGTAGGAGAATGTGCTTATTATTTTATATGGGATTTCTTGACCACCTTGCCCCAATGGTAAAGTTTGCATTTCAGAAGTAGGTTATAATCGGATTTGAATTCACCTACAATTTTTGCATTCAAAAAGTGTGTTACAATTGGATTTGAATTCACATTCAAAGTTCACATTCAAAATGTCACATTAAATTGAAGGGCTTCTTGAATCCATGTGGGTGGGCCAAGGTGTGAGACAACTCTCAAATTGAAATGGTTCTAATGTTGTGTCCATCTTATCGTCCATTAGATACACAATGTATGCCATGTGGAAATGATGCATTCCAAATTAAAAAGAGAACGTGATGAATTCCTACATGGTTCAAATTAAATAGTGAATACTTTGTCTTCAATCTAGTTGATATGATTTTTTTTTTCGATCCTGATCATAGTTTCCATTAAGAGGATAATGGCTTGAACGTTATGTTTATGTCTGGTAGCATATCCTTAACATACTAAACAAGTAGAATGGTCTTAGAGGGTGATGGACCTCACTGGTTTAGAGAGTGATGGTCGTTTTCTATTTTGACCATTATTGAAATGGTGAAAATGTTTTAAAATACCGATAAAAAGAGAAGTTATGAAGTTATAATATGTACAAAAAGAAAATATAAATTAAATTTTAACTAGATACTCCAACTATGTTATAGTATCTAGGATTTGTGTATAGTGTTAAAGGTTAGATATTTTTGGATACCATATAACTCCTCTAGTAGCTTCAATGATGATGAGATGGGATGTTGGGTATCTTGTGCATACTAGAAACTTGGTGAGATTAAACAACGATAAAAAAGGAAAGTGGGTATATCTTGTGCATGCTAGTGACTCATTGAAACCACCTCTAGGATGTTGATGTTTATTTGCTTCTATTGAGGTCAACTTGCAGACCCTCGAGGGATAAGAAGGAGTGGAGTTAGGTGTGGATACAAGAGTGGGGCATGGGTTAGGAATAAAAGGTGGTCATTTGGTCTATGCATTTACTACTACTTGCCCTTCTCGATCTCTCTAAGGGGAATCCAACCAAGTTACTAGGCAAACAATCATGACTTGTGTTCTAATATCTTCTTTCTATAAACCATTGAAAAAACTTCCTTTGAAAAGAGAACCAATCATACCCTCTATATGGATTGATAATTACTCAAAGGTCACTATAAATTCTTCAAATCGAACTCTCTTAAATGCAACTTGATCAGTTTTAAATACCAAGTATCAGTGAATCCAAAAATTAAAGGTCATTTGGGTGAGTACACGTAACATTGGAGGTTCATTCAGAAAGAAATTTGGGAAGTGAGAAGTGTTCACCTGATTATATATTGTATTCCATTGTGTACAAGATCTTTCTTATGATGTTTGACCAAATACCTTTGTGCATGAGTATTTATTCGATGAAGATATTTCCCTTTTTTATCATGTGTTAACCATACAGGTGACATTATTATTAATAATACATAAATATGTTTGTATTGATATAAACATATTTTACTTAAAATGGATAATGAAATATTTTTTTTTCTATTAATAATTTTTTAAATGTCATGTGTCAACACCTTGTTAAGAACAAAGGAATTACACATCTCCCATATACTATGTTTATGTTTTATAGTATGCCATATAGTAGTGTTCTCTAGTGAGGTTGTTTGAGCCAAATTATATACATCTTTTTCTTGAAGTGAAATAATCATATTTTTAGATGACTTGAAATCATCTCCACTTCCCAACCAAGGATAAATTATTTCCCTTACACTTTTACCATCGCTATCCACCAAACCAATCAATTCCCAATCAAAGGAAAGGTTAGTACAATCATTTTCCAAAGTATGTATCCAATATGAATGTTCACATTGAAATGCTCTACTTTTCTTTCCCAAGGAAAAAACCTTGTGGAAAACCCTTCAAGTACTTCCCCATGATCCATGGATGTAAATAGGGTAAATTGTTGGCCCCGGTTATTAATCCTAGCCCCTAGGGGATCAAGAGTGTGAAACACATGACCTCTCCAACTTTGGGGGAGATATATCACATTTGGATCATCACCACTTGAGCTAATCCTCAAGGCTATTGAAATACTCTATTTGTCAAGGCATTGTTGGTATTTTTTGCTTTTCTCTATATTCATATAATTACTACTTGCAATTAATTTTTTTCCAAGGAAAACCTTGTGAGATTCCCCCAACTTCTTGAGAATGAAAAAATGGAGGAAGGCTCAACCACCAACCACAATAGTTCTAGTAACCTCAAGTGACTCAACTGGATTTGTATTTGTGACCTATAGCCTCCACATCAACAACATGCTTTAGTTGGATTATTCAATTGATTGAGCTAGCCCTTGGGGATTTTTTTAAATTATAGGACATGAGGGTAGGCTTTGATCCACTTATGTGTGCATAGGTCACAACATAATTTAATATAATCTATATGGGTGAAACCACACATTGAACCACTACCTCAAGGTAACTGCATGGCTCGAGGAAAAATCCTCATGGGAATTGAACCTTGCTCACTGGTGCAAAAATCCTTGCTCCTCAACAATGGATCCAACCCATTTGGTATTTAGGTTGAAGAACATGGGGGTGGGGTTTGATATACTTATGTGTGCATGGGGCATGTGATCATTTAATATAATCTCTCTACATTATTTTTCTCTCTACATTTTCCTTAATTATGATTATGACTATGACAATTTTCTATTATTTATACAAATTTAGAAATAGTGTTTAGGAAAAAAAACATTTTATACTTTGAAATTATTATTTCAATATGAAATAATGCTTTACATATGTTATGCTCACTCTAAGAAGGTACCCACTACGCCACTAATTTTATTTTATAATTTAGGCCATTGACTTGAAATTTGCTCATGACATTATTTTTCTTTAGGCCATCAAGCCAAGAGTGCAAGTGCCAAAATGATCCCCATGCATATCAATCGGGACTTAGAATACATTTTGGGCCATCAATCCCATTTGAGGGAAGCATATTAATTTACAGGTGCTCCATTATTGAAATAAATGATAAAATTCCCCATTAAATGGATGGAAATCATACTTTCTCAAAGTTTGAAGGATGTTTATTCTCTAATTGGTCTAACATATAATTTTGAGTGGGTTTGGATGGATCTCACATTTCTCTCCCACATTCAAAGAATGAGAGATAATGAAGCTACAAAGAAAATGTCAATGCATATTTTGTTGAGTTATGCTTAGCGAGAATGCCAAGGATGCCAATGAATTTGTTGGCACAAGGGAAGACCCAGGGTTCAAATCTAATAGCGCACCAACACACCCTAACTACTGGCCCTTTAGGCAACACCTGCAAAGCAGATGAAGTCTCACCCGAAGTAGAAATAAGCGGGGGTTGCAAGACACAGGTGTCTACAACCAGATGAAGTGCAAGATGATTCTAGAATAACAATGCAAGATAACCTAGAGATTCTTAAGAGTACTCTACTTAGCTTCACGAAGTTAGTTATATCTTCCTATATTAAGTAAGGAATTAATAATGCAATCACAGTATAAAAGATAGTAAATAACACAATATCAATCACATAGAACAACAATAATTTATGTGGTTCACCCTATCCCTAGGGCTACATCCATAGAACTGTGTTTCTTGATAAGGTAGATGAAAATACATAGTTCTATATGCGCACTCAGCTGCATATCCTTCTCTCCCTTCCTCTTTCAGTCCCCCCTCCTTATGCACCCAACTGCATGGTAGATCTTCGCACCCAGCTGAAGATACAAAAATATAAGAATGCTCTAAGACATACACTTTTACAGCTCAATCTCTCTAAATCAACAACAACCCTTCCCACACTTCTAGACCTCTATTTATTCTTCTATGACTCTTAGAAACCCTAGACCGAAGTCTAGGTACCAAAACCCTAGGTATAAAACCCTAGGTACACATAACCAGCCTTTTAAGGACTTCGCCAACCTATCCTTCCTTCTTTTCTGCAAGGTGCTCCAAATCACCTATTAGTGTCTTCTTCCTCTTGTTGAATTGTCCACAATTCATCTTCCTTGTTGCTTTGTATTCCTTGATCTTCTCCTTTAACGTCTCGCTTTTCCTTTACCTCTCTCCTTCTTTTTTGCTTCTTTAACCACTTTGACCCATCCTTGATTTGTGTGCCTTCCCAACTTTTCATACTTTGTCTTTCTTCTTATTTAATATTTTCTCTCTTCCTTCGTACATGACCAAGGGCCAACAACCCCCCAAGACTCACATGTGACTCATCCCGAGTCACTGTAGGGTTGAACCTCCTGTATTACTTCGACTGCAGACTGCGTGGAGCAGCCTGTAATTTCTTCTCTATCCATCACTATCTTGTGCAAACTATATTTTTTGTGTCTAGTACCCAATTTCAACTGCACCTGGTACCTAGACCCTTCTTCCTTGCTTTTATTGAGATCTGTGAGGCAACTGGTTGTCATAATACAGTTTCAATCATCTCCCATTTACTAAATCGTCCTTCCATTCTCCATTAAGGGTATTCAACTATGCAACTCCACCCTCTGTAAATTAGGAAACCTCAAATGGGCCAAGCCAGTGTGTCCTGAAATTTCTTGGATGCTTCATGAACTTGTTGTCATATAGAAGTACCAAATCTCATTGTTTAAATGCTTTCTTCTTGATATGCCTGTCGTGGTAAGCCTTTTCTCGTTCTTTTTGTACATGTTGATGAAATCCTTCAATGAACTTGTCTTCCTCTAGTTCCATCAACTATGAAAGCCTATCTTGAACAACGTTGGTGTCATCCATACCTGTGAATGTTGCAATTTTTAAACTAGGAACCAAATATTCCATAGGTACCACTACTTCCAAGCCATAGACTAACTTGAAGGGAGTCTGCATTGTTAATTATTTGCAAGTAGTTTGATAAGCCCTTAACACTGCTGGAATTCTCAAATCCCAGTCATCTCTGTTAACACTGCAAATATTAGTTAGTGTTGTCTCTATGATATTTTTGAAAGCTTTGACTGTACCATTCACCTGTGGGTGGTATGGTGTGCTCTTTTGATGGTGAACTTCAAACTCCTGAGTCAAGGCTTCAATAGTTTTGTTAATGAAATGTGTTCCTTGAGCACTCATAAGGATCTTCGGGCATCCAAATCTGGTTATGATATCATCAAAGATGAACCACGCAGTTGTAGTTGCACTACAGTCCTTAACTGCTTTTTCTTTTGCCCATCTATTCAAATACTTTGTAGCAGTGATAATGTATTGAGATTCTGTGCGCTTTCCTGGTGGGTTGATAGGTCCCACAAAGTCAATAGCCCATTTCTTAAGTGCCTGTATAGTCAACTGAGGTGCTAAAGGCATCTCATCTCTTCTTGACAGCTTCCCTACCCTTTGGCATACATCGCAGGCTGTGTAGTATTCCTTAGCATCCTTATGTAGAGTGGGCCACCAGAGGCCGGCTCTGAGAACCTTATGCATTGTTGATTTCCCTGCATAATTTATTCCTGCAATGCCTTCATGTGATTCTGAAAGAATCAATGGTCTTTCAAAGTCCATAACACTTCTTCTTAAGATCTCATCCTGTCCCATCTTATATAACTGTCCAGCTATAAGTTGAAAATCTGCAGCGTGGACTACCAACTGTTTCTTCTGAATAATTTTATACTCGTGAGGTGCAATTCCTGTGGATAGGAAGTGGACTATCTCGGAGAAGTGATCATCAAATTTTCTGATGGCCAATAACTTTGCATTTGGTAGAATATCATCCAAACCCATAGGTTCCTCTCCATGTTCTAATCTGGATAAATGGTCAGGTCTTTTATTCATTCTTCTTGTCTTGACCACTATCTCGAAGTCGTACTCCTGGAATAATAGTAGCCATATTCATATTCTTCCCCCCAACACTGTCTTGTTAAATAAGTAATTCAATGCAGAATGATCAGTGAACATCTAAAAATGCCCTCCCAGCAAGTAGTGTCTAAACTTCTACAGTGCATATACCATATCTAAGCCTTCTCTTTCAATGGTAGTATAATTCATTTCATATGTAGATAGCTTCCTGCTAGCAAAGGCTATAGGGTGGTCAATATCTCTTGCACCTGGATGTTCTAAGACTGCTCCTAGTGCAATGGACGAAGCATTGACATGAACATTGAACTCCTTACTCCAATCTGGAAAAACCAAGATAGGCGTAGTGACCATTTTCTGATTTAGTGTGTCGAAGCTCTGTTGGAATTCTTATGTCCATTGGAACTTACTATCCTTCTTTAATAACTTTTCCATAGGTGTTGTTATCTGTGCGTAACCCTTAATAAACTTTCTATAATATCCACTGTGTCCCAATGCAGTGCCCAGTTGTCTAACCGAAGTAGGAGGAGGTAGATCAACAATGATAGCAATTTTGGAAGGATCTACCAACAACCCCTACTTACACACAATGTGTCCTAACAACACACCAAAAGGTGAAAAGAAAATACACTTCTTCAAGTTCATGGAAATCTAACATTGCCTGCACTTATCTAACATTAATCTCAAACATTCAATATGATCTTTAAGAAGACTAAAAATGACCCATTCATCAAAGTATGCCTCCAAAAACTTATGTAAAAATTCCTTAAACGCTTCGACCACCACCCTGGAAAAGATGGTTGGTGCATTCTTCAAATCGAAATGCATCACAATGTACTGAAAAAGAACCCCATTCTATTGAAAATGTAGTCTTATGTTTGTCTTCCTTAGCAATTCTGATTTGGTGATAGCCTGGAAATCCATCTGTGAAAGAATAAACTTCCTGTCCTCCTACATTATCTAGAACTTCATCAGTAAAAGGTGTAGGGAATGGATCATGTAAACATGCATCATTCAATTTCCTTAGGTCTACATAGATTCTGATTTCTCCTGACTTCTTATCCTGGACCACCATAGGGCTTATCCATTCAGATTCTTCAATTGGTTCTATGATTCATGCTTCCAACATTCTATCTAATTCAATCTTAACTTTTTGCATGTACTTGGGATTCAGTCTGTAAGGCCTCTGTCTGATAGGTCTTGCATCTTCTCTCAAAGGGATATTCATTTCTCCCATGGGTCCTTTAATTCCCTTCATGTCTGTGAACTTGGTTGGAAACAAGTCCTAATACTCATGCAATAGTTTTGTAATCTTACTAATAGTAGCATCATCCCAATAGTCTCCAATATTAGCCAACTTAGGTGCTTGTTTTGTTCCAATATTAACTTTCTTAATTTTAATGGGTTGCCCAACAAAAGGTAATTCAATCCCTGGCCCTTTTATATCTCTTTGTCCTTCAGTTTTTGAGATGTTCATGTTCCTAGGGTCATCATCCTTATCAGCATTAATATTATAGCAACCCTGTAACCGCTAAAGAGGTGTTGTCCCTTAACCAAGTTTTGAGGGTTCTTGGTCATGTTTGACCATTTTGGACTTTGATAGATTGTCAAAGACGGAGCGCAAGACGAAGCAGAGATCACAGGATCTCAACCCCTTTTTGGGTCCTTTTTGGGATTTGGGATTATGTAATGGGTATGGGATGTCGGCCCATGGGTTTCCCCATGTTTAGGCATATTTTGTAAAGTATAAATAAGTATCTAGGTGACATAAGTAGTCTGGCCAATAAGCTAAGTGCTAAGTGCAAGTGTGGTTTGTAAATGCATTGTGCATACTGTGAGAGACTTGTAGAGCTAAGTGCAAGTGGTTGTAACAGATTGTGGAAGGCTTTGTGCTGTAACGCAAGGAAGAAGGATCTAGCAAGCTACACAGATCTTCTATCCTATGCAGAGTAGGATTTTGAGGCTCTATGCATGTAACCTATTGAAGAAGCTAATAAAGAAGAAGAGTTGGTGGACGTAGCCCCAGGGTGGGGGTGAACCACATATATGTTGTGTTGCTCTTCTTTGTGCGATGTGTTGGTGTATTTATGTGTTATTTGCTAAGTGCTTGATATAGATAGATATATAGATATGTTTATGCTTGTGCTTATGATGAATCTGGATGCTAGATCTGATATAGGTGAATGTGCTTAGTGCTTGAATATGCTAGATTTGATCCATTTATTTATGCCAAGTTCTTAAATACATTAGATTAGGGTGAATGTTGCGATGCTTTGTTTTCTCTGTGGAGTAGATATTGGTTAAATAATGATGAACTAATGGTGCTAAGTGCTCTATCAAGTATTATAATCACAGATATGTGTCCCAGCTAAGGTTGTAGACACCTAAGTCCTGCAACCACACCTACCTCTACCTCGGGTGAGACTTCATCTCCTTCGCAGGTGTTGTCAAAAGGGCCGGTAGTTAAGGTTTTTTTGGTGCGTTTTTGTAGCATTGAAACCTAGGTCTGTCCCTGTGCCAAAAAATGGTTCCGTTGCCGGGACTTGAAACCATGATTGCTGGGAATTGAGGAAGAAGAAGCTTTGTGCAAAGATCCGACCTGAAATTGTGAAATCTCTGTGCGTAGATCTGTTGCTCTACTGCGCAGTACTCTACTTAGTTTGAAAAGCTCTGTGCTAAGGAAAATAAGTCTGATCTGCAGAAAAGAGGTAAGATATGAAAGCTTTGTGCTCTGAGAAAAGTAAAAGTGAGACTTTTTTATTAAAAGAGGTAAGATCTGAAATCTTTGTGCTCTGATAAAGGTAAGAATATTGAAAAGTTCTAGATTTGAAAGCTTTGTGCTCTGTAAAAGTAAGATAAGTGGAAATTTTTGTTTCAACAGTATGGATCTAGGTATGTTTGATAGATTCTATCCTAGCTTGAAAACTAGGGTATTAATAGATGAAAGAAGATTTGATATGAGTAGATCTGATAAGAATAGTGAAAAATATGTTATACCTATGCATAGAAAGAATGTTTGGACTAACAAGTGTATGCAGGATCCTAGAAATAAATGTTTACAGGTTAGCTACCATGATCCTAGCGCGCAGTACAGGAAAGGCTAGGGAGCATTTAAAATAAAGAGAGGATTAACCCTCTATTACAGTTGCAGAAAACCGGGACATCTTGCTAAGGAATTCCCTGGGAGAAGACCCAGTTGTGTTTGTTGCAAAGCTATGGACCATGAAGTATTGGATTGTCCTAGAATGATTGTTAAGATTGAAGAAATGAACATGAGACAAGAAAACCCTAGGGAAGATCCAGAAACTAAGATTATGGTAGAACCCCAGAAAGAATTAGAAAAAGTATTGCTACATATGAAAGAAACCCTGAATGACCACCGACATGTCAGATTATCAGAGATCTTCAAAGAAAAAGAATGCATTGAAGCAAGAATAGGAGACTTCAACATTGACTGTGTTCTAGATAAGGAAACACGGGTGAATATCATGATAGAGAGAAATTGGGAAGCTATAGGGAGGCCTGCTATGATTCCTTCATTAGGAGGGATAGGAATATTCAAAGGAAAGCTAATAAACCTATGTGGAAAGCTCACCCGGATACCTATGAATGCTAATGGAACTTTGACAAAGGAATATTTTGAGATTATTAAATTTATTGAGAACAGTGCCCCATTTACCATGCTACTAAGAAAACCTTGGATTGAAAGAGATCAGGCCAAAAGGCAAGAAGAAGAGGACATTTTAGAGCTGAAGAAGAAAGAGTTAAAAGAATTCATGACTAGAAGGATCACACACTTGATTTAAGAATAGAAGAACAGATCGAAGCTATTTAACACCATAGACCCAGATGTCGAAGTTGCAAAAACACTAGAAGACCCACAGAAGATTGAAGTACATATTCTAGATAAAGAAGAAGAATCACCCTCGAATCTTAGGAAAGAATCTCAACAATGCGAAGTAACTATGCCAAAAGAAGATAAGAATCAGAATGGAAAAAGGCATACCGAGACGAAGCTCACTGGGAAGAAGGCTAGAAAGCTAAGTAAGAAGAGAGCTAAGATCGACAAGTTGCAGAAGGTTCCAGCAGGAACCTCGCAGAAGGAAAATTTGAAAAATTGGAGCTTAGTCGGGATATCAGAACAACGACACATGGAACTTCACCATGGTGAAGCAATTAGCCATTGGGGACATTATAACCGTTAGACCAATGCTTTGAACGGGTAGAAAGACATTTATGGAAAGACAACTCGCCATCCAACCATTGGGACTGCACCATAATGAACAGAATAGAGTTAATGAAGGCTTCATACTCGTTGCAAGCGACCCATTGCCGAGTTACCTATTTATCCCATCACACGATGCACCAAGAACACTTTTTGCAACTGAAAGTTTGAACCCATAGACTAAGTTGATTTTATACAGTGATCATCACACTCTTGCTGTCTATTCTATTGCAGTATCTAAGTTACTCCCCAAACTCAAGATTGTTAACCCTGAGTGTGCATGTCGGACGAGTTGAGCGTTGCAGAGAAAGTTGTTGAAGAAGTTTTGATCGAACTCATCACTGAAAGAGTCATGTCGATGTCTACAGGTGTACAAGAATCGTCGACGAGAGGAATGCCAGCCTCTCCTTCAACTGCTCGTGGAGTCGGACCATCCCGATCATCAGATGAAAAGAGAACCAAGCATAGGGATGATCTAGAGAATGCCAAATTGATCCTGACCATATTACCTGCCTTCATACCACCTCTGAGCAGTGCAGTAAATCGATACATCATGCCCAGAGATTTCAAATACACCTTGGTTATGGCATACCTCCCAAAGGGGATACACGTAGTTTGAGCTAACAAAGATAAGATTGCAGCGTTGAAGTTTAGCGGCTTCAACCTCAGAGATCATAAAGTCTATAACATGCTCATCCAACATAAGTACTTGACCAGAACTAAGGGGAATAATTCAAAGATAATCCCCTAGTCGTGGACTATGAACCTCGCGTAGTCCACTCTGTTGTACATCATGAAGATTCCCCACTTTGTTAGACAATAGGAAGTCAATGCCTATGTCAAGCTGTTGTTTTTTTGTTACCATGGCAGATATTTGTGGCTAAACCACTATATAATAGTTGATATGACATTGATCAATTGGATCACAGGGTTGAGTATGCAAGGGCCTAATCCACAAGAGTTTTACCCCGGAAAATCCATGGATCACGCTCTAGCACAGAAGATCAAGGAAACTTATGGCGATGTCGAGAAGGGAACGCGAGGCTACAAGGTAGCTTCTATATAGAGTGATGCAGTGTGGATAGCCTGTTAGTTGATTGCAGGGAAGTTAGTAAGAAAGAACCGACCTACCCAAGTCACCAGTTTTGTAGTCGACCTCGCAGGAAAGTGCGCAGAAGGCCTTCAGATGAAATAGGTGAAGTACCTAGTGAACCAGTTGGAACTCAACTACAAAGAAGCACATGATCAAGGATATGAATTTCATTTCAGGTGACTCTTGATCCTTATATATTTTATTTCCTGGGAGATGCCGGAAGGTGTGACCTTCCCAGACATCGATCCATTTGAACCGTTGGCCACGAAGTTCAATACACTGTGGTATTCAAGCGATATGAATAAACAGTGGAAATCAAATGTTGTTTTTCATACCTACTACAATCAGCTGAAGATAGCCATACAGTCTGAGCCTCACATGACTCCGAACACTCTACACCAGTTCAGGCATTTGATGAAGTTCAACGCAGATCGACATTTTATTTACATCACAGTGCGTGCCGGTGAACAAAAGCAATATATTTAATCCTACTATAAGTTGACAGAGGAGGAATTGGAGGATATCACTAATGAATGGTTGGTGCACCTCCTTATTCTAGCTGACCCTGCAGATATATCTGACATCGACAACCTAGAAACAGCACAGGATACACCCGGACCCAGCAGGACAAAGAAGATAGAAGAGGTCCAAGGATTAGTCAATGCATCTGTGAAGACTGATTCCATATCACCAGAGAAAGGAGGTGATGGTGAAGAGTTAGATGACAAAGAAGTTGAACAAAAGCAAGGAGACGAGGTTGATCCCCTGAAGAAGAGGAAAGGTTCTCCTCTGAAACCTTCCTCCCGAAAGAAATCCAAAGCCACCATGACCAAGATGCAGGCTGTCCTCATCTCTGATGACTTCGACTTCCTCATAACATTCCTACAACATGCTTCACTGGAAATAGCAGAGAAACAAGAAGCAAAGCAAGAGGAGATGTATGATCGAGTTGAGACTGAACTCTGAGGGGTACAACAGGTCCTACAGTCCATCCATGTAGTCTCCATTGTGCCGGGAGAACCAGAATTGGGAGATGAGCCAGCTCAACTCCACCACCTAGCCAATAAAGTCGAAGTTCACCTTTGACGAGCACAAGAAGAAATAGAGAAATCCACCCAGGCTTTGACACAAGTACAAGGAGTACTCGTAGAGAAACACAATGCTACAGAACAAGAAAAGCTTGCTCTCCAAGCGAAGTTTGATGAAGAAAAAGCACAACTACAGCAAGAAAAGTAATAGTTGCTCGTGGAGCAACTCAAAGTAAAAGAAGCGGTCAATAGAGCACTTCACTCTGTGACGGTCTTATAAATCAAGGCAGAAGACCGAGTTACACAGCAAGTGAACTAGCTCGTAGAAGCCATCCAATAGCTACAACAACGCATAACAGATTTGGAGCTACGTACTGTACCTGAGACCCCACAAGATGTAAGATACCAAAGAGAAGCAACTGCCCGGAGTGCAGTTGAAAGGATAAAGGCTCTCACCCTAGAATGTAAGCAACTCACTGATCACAGTGCCTAGACCTATGAACAACTCATAGAGAACCCAGAACTGAAGGCACTATAGTCGCAGCTACAAGAGGCGAAGTATCAAGCTGAAAAGATACAGGCGCAGTTGAAGCCCCTGTCAGCTGTGGAAAGAATGAAGTGATCCCAAGAGAAGCGAACTGCCTAGCAACAGATCCACACTATCCAATGCAGAGTTATGGAGGTAACTCAGAAACTCCAACCTGTACAAGAAAAGGATTACCAATTGTTTACAGAGGTAGAAGGCCAAGGAGCAGAGCTAGAGCAGGTTGTCACTACAGTTACACAACATCTAGAGGGACCTATCAACGATGCAGTCATCCAAGATTTCATTGAATAAGAGTTTGTAGCACAACAACAATTTGAATAAGCTCGAGCTAAGCTCGAGGTGTTCGAAGTGGAACTAGTAAGACCAGAGTGACTCGGGATGAGTCACAGGTGAGTGTTGGGGGCCTGTTGGCCCTTGACCAAGTTTTGAGGGTTCTTGGTCATGTTTGACCATTTTGGACTTTGAAATACTATCAATGATGGAGAACAATACAAAGTAGAGATCATGGGATCTCGACCCCTTTTTAGGTCCTTTTTTGGATTTGGGATTATGTAACGGGTATGGGATGTCGACCCATGGGTGTACCCATGTTTAGGCCTATTTTGTAAAGTATAAATAAGTAGCTAGGTGACATAAATAGCCTAGCTGATAAGCTAAGTGTTAAGTGAAAGTGTGGTTCATAAATTCTTTGTGCATACCATGAGAGACTTGCAGAGCTAAGTGCAAGTGGTTGTAACAGATTGTGGAAGGATTTGTGCTGTAACGCAAGGAAGAAGGATCTAGCAAGCTGCGCAAATCTTTTGTCCTATGCAGAGTAGGATTTTGAGGCTCTGTGCATGTAACCTATTGAAGAAGCTAATAAAGAAGAAGAGTTGGTGGACGTAGCCCCAGGGTGGGGGTGAACCATGTATATTGTTGCTCTACTTTGTGCGATTTGTTGGTCTATTTATGTGTTATTTTCTAAGTGCCTGATATAGATAGATAGATAGATATGTTTATGCTTTGTGCTTATGATGAATCTGGATGCTAGATCTGATATAGGTGAATGTGCTTAGTGCTTGAATCTTCTAGATATGATCCATTTATTTATGCTAAGTGATTAAATACATTAGATCGGGGTGAATGTTGGATGCTCTGTTTTCTCTGTGGAGTAGATATTGGTTAAATAATGATGAACTAACGGTGCCATGTGCTCTATCAAGCATTATAATCACAGATTTGTGTCCCAGCTAAGGTTGCAGACACCTAAGTCCTGCAACCACCCCTGCCTCTACCTCGGGTGAGACTTCATCTGCTTCACAGGTGTTGCCAAAAGGGTCGGTAGTTAGGGTTTTGTTGGTGCGTTGTTGTAGCATTGAACCCTAGGTCTTCCCCTGTGCCAACAAGAGGCGCAACCCATTCATCTTCTTCTTGTTCAAGAGGGAGGTTATATACTTCCTTAAGGACCTTATGTCTTACAATTTGTAAATCCTAATCTACTGTGGGGTACTAAATTTCAAATAGGAACGTAGCTATAAAGTTCTTGGTCATACCATACCAATTTGTGGTGGCTAGGCGCAGTTCTTCCTGAAGATACCAATCGATAGGTGTAGTATCTAGAGTGTTAATGAACTTATGTACCCACTTTTCTTTAGGAACACTGCTCCAGGATTCCTCGCAACTTCATACATAGTCCTTAGGGAAACTCTAACCTGTGTATCTAACTTCACAACCTTCATCTACGTTTGAAAAGCGCATTGTCAACAAGGTGCGACATTGTACCCATTCCGCGATGTTCTTTTTGTGAGCTTCCCACCATCTGGATGAAGTTTCTTTCAAGGCTTCGTCTAGTGCCAACAACCTCTATTGTATTGGTATAATTCCTTCAAATTCAAGTAGAAATGTCTCTAAATTATTCAATCCATCAAATGTAGGAAGATTACTTACTTCTGTGCCAATATCGCAAACTACTTTAGTCAATATGGCACACCTCCGCGTAGAGACTTCATACATTATGTTCTGCCAATTTTCCAATGCTTCTTATGAATCCGATGAGCATGCACTTTCACTTTTCCAATTTAGATTTCCATCTGCTGTCGGATTAATATAATCATGTTGTCCTGCTGTCAGTTTAAAGATGTTCTCTATCTCATAGACATGATCTTCTTCCCTTATAGGTGTTGTGTATCTGTGACCTTCATCGTGATCAAGAGGTGCAATGACCCTAAGGCCATCACCCTCAAATGTCATTCTTGTCTTTTTTAGGTTAGCAACAGACAAATTGTTGAAAGCGCAATCAATACCCAACAATGCAGGATAGGGACAACTATCATCAACTATCTCAATCACTTCGAAGTCTGCAAATGTCCTCACTCCATCGATGTCTACAGGGATGTGTTCTAGTCTTCCAAAGGGGCTCACCGCTTGCTGATTATCCATCATGAGCCTAATAGGAGAGTAAATCAATTTAGGTTTTCCCATCAGTGCCCACGTCTTTTTTGTCATAACATTAATTATGATCCCAGTTCGAGGACCACATAGTCTACATCATAATCTCCAATCTGAGCACTAAGGTGCAATTCCTTGCTTGTCCTCCCTTTCCTAGATACTTTATTCACAACTCTACTCAACAGAGGATCTATTATTCCAATTTCATACTGTCTTATCAGGTGTTGTAGTTCCTGCACAACTCTTTCATATTTAATCAAATTGATACAAGTATACAAGAAGTTCATAAGCTTGCTTACCTCTTTTCCTTACCTAAGTGGGACATACTGATCGAATGTTGGAGGCATTTCACATTCCTTTAATACTGGTTGTGCCCCAGATGAAGAAGTCTTCTCTCCTTACTTCCTCAAAAGTGTGTTTTTCTTTCCTTGGATCAAACAATTGTGTCTTCTCTGAAACTCTTCTGATCCCTGATCCATCTGTAGTCTTTCCTGGAGTCACCCTATCTTCTCCTGTAACATCGCCTCCTCTAGTAATAACAATGACTCTGGGATCTTGGCCGCGAGATTTTGTTGATATTAGTTGGAATTTCTAGTTTCCACCTCGTCTTTCCTGAAGTTTAGCTAATAATACTGGATAATCTTCAATGACATGGTCGAATGAATTACAGTAGCTGCAAGTGGTACACGGGTTCTGAAAATCTCTTGCCAAATGACCCGGCTGGGTGTAGTTATAGAAAATAATCTGACCTCGACCTCGACCCATGCCTCCTCCTCATCCTCTTCCTCTGAACCCACTACGAGGGTTGAAGTTTCCTCTTCCGGGGGAGTTGAACTGCAAAGTATTTCCTTCTTGTTGTATTTATCCTTGAATTCTATATGCATCCCTTGATCTTTCATGCATGAGGTCATAAGCCCCACAATCCTTCTCATCATGCCCCACAGATTTAGAGAGTGTGAAATAAATATTGGTGGGTGTCTGGACATATTTCTGCATATAATAAAATTCACCAGGGCGATGTCTAGTTCTACATACCTCACACCATGGTACAATAGCCTATTTCAAAGGGTTAGGGGTTCCAGAGGCCAAGTATTCATTAAATAAGGAACAATTCTCTTTGTCATGGCCCTATGATTTACATTTGATACACCATATGTCTTCTCTTCTCTCCTTTCCTTTATTTTTCTTCATGTCTTCAACTTGTAAAGATAAACTAGTTAATTGATTCAAAATCTGACTCATACCTAGACTGGATTCTCTTATAGGGGCTGCTTTTAGTTTCATGGAAATTTCTAATGCCTCAGCCTGCGAAGCGACCTTCTATTGCATCAGAGGAACTCTAATGTGTGGCAGGAGGGTGGCGATGAACCATTCCTTATGTTGTTCATCGGGAATCTGAAAACTTAAATGGCATTTGAAGGTCTTAAACCTATGATCAAATTCCCAGATAGGTTCAATCACCTTTTTCTTGACTTCCTTCAAATCTGTAATGCACTGTGACTCTGAATTAGGCTTATTGAACTCCGCACTCAATGCAGTATTAATGTCATTCAGTGGTTTAGGTTGTATAGATCTTGAAACAAACTTGATATACCAACTCAGTGCACGATCCCCCAGGGTAGTAATAAATTGAGCTCTCTTAATAGCTTCTTTGGTGACTTGCTTAATGCTCCATACAGCTTCACATACGAACCAGTGCTGGTCAGGATCCTCAGATCCATCTCCTCTGAAAATGGGTAACCTCATTTCATCTGCCATGGATCTTCCCTGTTTTCTCGACTAAGTATGTACTAAACTACTTGTAACAGTACGCTGAGTGCTCTAATTACTCTAGTTACTATGGTTACTTAATTCTTCTGAAACAAAAGGAGGATTAATAATACTTACTTCAACAGTAGGCGTAATCCCTGAAGTTTCTGGTTCTTCTCGGCGAAGTTCCTTAGCCTCTGCTTCCTCTTACCTTGTGAACTCTGAATACTCTTCGTCTGATCTCCTTGCTTCTTCTCCACTGTATAAATCTTCGTCTTGTGCCAATGGCCCGTAGCTTTGCTTAAACAGGTTCGCAAGAGGAACCTTTCTGAATGATCTCCCACTACGTGTGTGTCCAGCCTCTGCGTCACTATCGTTGTCTGAATTTTTGAACATTATCTTTACAATTTATTGATTATTGTATCTTTAGGATATTATTCTCATGCAATAGCATCTTAATCTTTAGTTTCAAAAAGTGTAGAAACTTTCCTCTAGGTCCCTTAAAGAAATATCTCTATGCTTGACTATATGATTCTACTTTATCAATAGAAAACTCAGTAATGTACCCTCCAATAGTGCTATCAAACTAGATATCCACCGCTCTAGACACAGCGTTATCGACTCTCTTTACTTTCTTAATCATCATCGTTGTCCAAACCACAGGTGGTCTAGATATGATCTCAAACTGAGCGTTTGCTAATCTGGCTAACCACTCATACAATTCCTTGTGAACTCCTGCAAAGAAAATCTCATGCACATCAGTAAAGATGTACCTTCCCAAAAATTCTTCTGTACTAATGCTAGGTTTCTTGTTCTGAACTTCGATGAAGCCCCTTTCTTGTTATTCTATCCACTTTTGAATCTCTGTCTTTGATGGAAACCATCTTGACATTCCCTCAAGAAGATCCTGGTCTCGTCAATGGAAGCATTTGTTGGCACAAGGGAAGACCCAGGGTTCAAATATAACATTGCACTAACAAACCCTAACTATTGGACCTTTCGGCAACACCTACAAAGAAGATGAAGTCTCACTCGAAGTAGCAATAATGGGGGTTGCAGGACATAGGTGCCTACTACCAAAGGAAGTGCAAGATGATTCTAGAATAACAACGCAAGATAACCTAGAGATTCTTAACAATATTCTTCTTAACTTCGCGAAGTTAGTTATATCTTCCTATCTTAAGTAAGGAATTAATAATGCAATCATAGTATAAAAAATAGAAAATAACACAACATCAATCACATAGAACAACAATAATTTACGTGGTTCACCCTCTCCCTAGGGCTACGTCCACAGAACTGTGTTGTTTGATAAGGTAGATGAAAATACACAGTTCTATCTGTGCACTCAACTGCATATCCTTCTCTCCCTTCCTCTTTCAGTTCCCCCTCCCTACACACCCAACTGCAGGGTAGATCTTCACACCCAGTTGAAGATCCAAAAATACAAGAATGCTCTAAGACATACACATTTACAGCTCAATATCTCTAAATCAACAACAACCCTCCCCACTCTTCTAGACGTCTATTTATTCTTCTATGACTCTTAGAAACCCTAGACCGAAGTCCAGGTGCCAAAAACCTAGGTGTCAAAACCCTAGGTCTAAAACCCTAGGTCCACATAACTTGCCTTTTAAGGACTTCTCCAACATGTCCTTCTTTTCTACAAGGTGCTCCAAAGCACCTATTAGTTTCTTCTTCCACTTGTTGACTTGTCCACGATTCAGCTTCCTTGTTGCTTTGTCTTCCTTGATATTCTCCTTTAACGGCTCGCTTTTCCTTTACCTCTCTTTTTCTTTTATGCTTCTTTAACCACTTTGACCCCTCCTCGGTTTGTGTGCCTTCCGCGCTCTTCATACTTTTTCTTTCTTGTTGTTTAATCTATGCTCTCTTCCTTAGTACATGACTAAGGGCCAACAAAATTTGAACAACATGGGCTAAGTCCTTGTGAAATTACATAGAGAAATAAATTCAAGCATCAATTCAATCATTATGTGAGTCAAGTTTTGGTCATGTTGATACACTTATCTATTATACTCCCCCAAAAATACTTTCTATTTAAGATATAACTGCACCAAACTAGGCCCACACTCAATCAAGTAGGGTCCATGAATGCTTTGTATTCATCTAATTGAATCACCTCATAGGAATCTACTTGAAGATATCTAATCAACTTCTCTATAATACGTTTTTCCACTCTATGACAATAGGAAAAAACACCTCTCGAGGCAACTTTGTCTTATCACATGGATCATCAACATGGATGTAGCATGCTTCCACTAGTAATTAGAAATGTTGATGCCATTATTTATTATTGATGAATATTTGACTTGGCCAGCTTTAATCACTACCCTAGTTAACTTTGTTCCTTTGTCTATTAGGAGTCAACATAGCCAACTTATATTTAATGAAGTATAATTTAAGTTTCCAATTTGGAGGACATGGTCAAGATTGATCATTCATCCAACATATTTAAATTTCTGTACTGGCCTAAATCGTTTGAGATTGATCAATTGTGATAATTATTTAGTGAGTGTAACTATCTTGTGTGCCAAAGGTTATAAATATTGTGTGAGTTGGAGAGTTGTGAACTTTTTTTGTGGCCACTAAAGCTATACAATTGAGATCTTGATAAAGAGAATTAAATGTAGTGTTCTCACTCAATTGACAATATTAGTGTAAATATATATACAAATTGTAATGCACCCATTTCCCTCTATGCACTTTTGACATTATTTACATACTTGTCCAGTAAAATTTGTATTACACAAAATATAAAAATCACAGGATACTTACGTTGATACTTAGAACACATCACCAAAAGACTTCATTGTCCCTTGAAATTCGGCCTTCTTTACTTCATATTTTCTCTGAAATTTGACTTATATCTCCTTGTTCATTAACAAACTTATGTGTGTTTAAAATGAATGTATAATGATATGTATTTATACCCTTTATGTCACTTCCTTTTAACATTAGGGTTGACATGTAGTTTCTTCTTCAATTCACATTGTCATCTTCAAAAATTCATTTCTCCTCAATCGTGAGGATCCACATGACATGCCACATACCACCAGAAGTGGCATGAATTATACTATCCATCCATAGGTGTTGTATCTGCATGTGTAATTTCCTTCATGTCTATCTACTTCGATCAACTGTGGGGTCCAAAATCCAATGGCTAGGGTTGACATCAATGACTACAACCAATGACTAGGGTTGACATCAACGACAACAACCAATCTTCCAACATTCTCCCCCTTTTTCATTGATGGCGACATTCATGCTCCCCCTGTCCTCATGCTCCTAGTTTCTCTCCCCCTTTGAAATCAATGGAAAAGGGTGCCCTGAGTTTAATGACAAAAGGTAACTCTCTTCTTTGGGGTTGCTCCCCCTGAACATATAGCACTTAATAACACTTCATTTTTATGGTCCTTTTCTTCCTTGGATATTTTTCGTGGATCTAGGACTTATATGTTACTTGGTATTATTGTTGCAGTTGCAACCAATCTTCCTAAACCTTCTTCTTTGATTTTTCATCTTTGTGACTCAAACGTGAGAGTATATCCTTGAGTAGATTATGCTTCAAGTCTTCAACCAATAGGACATTCTTTGCTTTTACATTTTTTCTTCCAAGCTCTACTACACCTTTTCCAAGTCTTTTTGCAGATGAGTCATCTCCAAATGCAACATTGCCACTCTTTCTCTTCAAGCTAGTGAATTTGTCTTGATCCCCAGTCATGTGTGAAGAACATCCATTGTCTATGTACCATTCATCTTCTTCTTTACATTCTTCAACGGTCAATGCTATTCGACAATCTTCATTGTTTGGAATATCTTTCCTTCTCCATACTGTGATTGGCATAGGGACATTTGGCATAGAAGCATCTTCATTCATATATCTGCAATCTCGTGCTTTGTGACCAAGATAATTACATTTGTAGCATACAATATTTTTGTCCATCAATGGGGAAAATGAATTATAACTTATGTTGACAAATTCCCGATTGTTTCCATATCTTCTATTTACACCATTCATGTTTCTTGCATAGTTGTTCCTTTCATTGATTCTTCAATTAATTGCCTTATGTCCAAAATTTTTGCAAGTATAACAATGACCAAGAAATAAATTTTGATACCTGGGAGTAAGTGACCTTCTTTGTGATATAGTCCATATAGGTTCATGATCTACTCTTCTGTAGTTTCCTTCATACTGATTGAAGCTTTTTTTATTTCTGAAGGTAGGAGGTCTTCTTGGATATTCATCTCTTTTGTAATCATTCCTTCTTTCTGGTATCCCGATCCACTTCTCATCAACTGTCTGTGTAGAGATTTCTTCAACCTTCTTGTTGGTATTTGCATCTTCTTTGTATGAAGTTCCACCCATGCATCCAAGATGTGTTAAGTATTTTGGCACTGAGAGTTTCTTAAGCTCTTCCTCAATGAGACAACTTCTTGTTCAAGTTTCTCACAATCTTCTTTCTTCATCATTTGGACATTCCTTACTTCTCCTATTCTTCTTGCTTCTTCGAGTAGAGTTTTCAAGGAAATGGTTTCTTCTCTTAGTTTCTCAAAGTATTATAATTGTTTCTTCAATCTTTCAATTGTCTTTTCACAACTACCCAATTCACTTCTTAGTTTTCTATGCGTGTTTTTGAGCTTGCTATTTTCAATCTCAACATGCTTCAATTTTTTAAGATTCTCATCTTCTTGTTGAATCATTTATGCTTCATGATTTTCTTCTTCAATATCATCTCTTTCAATCCTTGGATAAGGACATTCAAATTCAACATGTCCTACTCCTTCACAATTAAAGAAAAAAAACTCACCTCTATTTGCTTCTTTGAAATCTGAGATGTTGTAATTTGCTTCAACTTCTTCTTCTTCTTCTTCTTCTTCTGCTTCTTCCCTTTCATAAAGGTCTTGTAGCTTGTCCCAAAGCTCTTTTATTGATGCACATGATCCCACCTTGGATTTCACTGACTTTGTCAATCCATCCAGGATGGTATCTATTGCCAATTTGTTGTTCCTTCTTTCCTCCTTCTGAGTTGCAGTATTTTGTTTCTTCAAAGCATTGTATCCTGAAGAAAATGAGAACCAAACATCCGCCCCAAGAGATTTCAAGTAATTTTCCATTCTATTACTCTAGTATTCAAAATTGCTTCCATCAAATGGTGGAATCCCATTTGGAATGTTGTCTTCCATTTTTGCTTAGGGTCTTCCTTCCAATGGTTAAACTGTACTGAAGGTAACCCACTCTGAAACAAATTGTTGGTACTTAGAACACATCACCAAAAGACTTCATCCTCCCTTGAAATTTGACCTTCTTTACTTCATATTTCCTCTGAAATTTGACTTATATCTCCTTGTTCATTAAAAAACTTGTGTGTGTTTAAAATGAATGTAGAATGATATTTATGTGTACCCTTTATGTCACTTCCTTTTAACATTAAGGCCAACATGTAGTTTATGCTTCAATTCACATTGTCATCTTCAAAAATTCATTTCTCCTCAATCATGAGGATCCACGTGACATGCCACATACCATCGGAAGTGGCATGACTTATACTATCCATCCATGGGTGTTGTATCTGCATGTGTAATTTCCTTCATGTCTATCTAATTCGATCAACTATGGGGTCCAAAAGCCAATGGATAGGGTTGACACCAATGACTACAACCAACGACTATGGTTGACATCAATGACAACAACCAATCTTCCAACAACTTGAAGCTAAATCATTGCATAAACATAAAATAATTATGAACATTCAACAATATGGATTTACATATGAGAAATACGAGAATTCACTTCATCTCAATTACATATCACATCATTTAAGGAAATTAATAAACAAATAATATAGTAAATAAGAACTATAACATGTAATAAACAATACAAGATTGTGTGGAAAATAACACTTATTTTCTTAGTGAAATCCATACACAAATCACCTTGAAGGATTTTCATTCCATCCATAGGCTCATATTGTGGAGCCACCCCCAAGTTTAGGGTTTACATGTGAGGAGGGCATGACTCTCTCTCTTTCCCAATCCTTTATAATTGATGGGTGGATAACAACTAATTCATACATAAATCTTTCATTTCCATAGTACTGACTCTCATGAGTTCCTCTCTTCCATTTGCTAATGAATCTCCCCACATGGATCATGGGACAAGTTGTTTTCCCTCTCTACTACTATCTACTACACAAATTTCTTAGGAAACACCAAGATGGTCCTCCCTACTAACTATTATTGCAGCTTCCCACAAGGATCATGGGACAATATAGTTTCCTACTGACCAACCACTTCAACACATAGATCATGGGAGAAATGGAGTCCTCCCTACTAACCACTACTACAACACCTGCATAGATAATGGGACAAGTTACTTTTCCTCTCTTCTATCATATGCTACACATAAAACACTATAGTCCCCATGTTGGTTGATATAGAAACTTCCCAGATAGATCATGAGACTCGTGTAGGATACCAATGTTAGGAACCCACATTGTGTACTCCTCTGTACAACCAAACTTACTCTCCATGATATGAAAACCCTTATATGCCAAATTATTTCTTAAATACACATAAACATCCAACTAGATTCAAAAAATGAAGATCGATATGAGTATTTGAAAAATATCATGTGAAAATACTTACTTATCCATAAACTTCAAAAATACTGATGAATAACTTGCGGAAATATGAAAAATAACACAACAGAAAATAAAAGAACTTAATAAGACAAGATTTGATAACTGAGTTCACCCCTCCTGGGATACATATCTAGGTCCCTTTCCAAACAGTGAGACCGCTCTTCATTAATATCAAATATGCTTATTTTATAATGATGACTTACAATATCAAATTTGAATTCACACTTCAATTTTGCTGCTAAATCCTAGAAACAACGGTCATTATTGAAATCCTCACCGAAATTCTGAGAAAAAATAGTATAAACTTGACTATGTTTTGAACAGGTGCTTAAAGACCCCCTTTGCATGCATAACGAGACTATGAGTCTCATACATGAAAAAATGGAATACGAATTTCATACACAACACTTTTACTCAGAACTGACATTACCATCATATTTCTCTCGAAATTATGAGAAAAATGAGTATAAACACTCTATAATTCCCTCAAAGAAATCAATAGCATGCAAAATGAGACAAACCTAAAACTAGAAACACCTCTTGCACACAAATCGAGAAAATCATATGTGGCACGAATTTCCATGTCAAAACTTGGAATGCATTACAATGTTTGTATAGGGGTTAGAGGCTTAGTTTAAATAGGGCTAGTTGGCCAAACCGACCCCCTATATACTCAGGCTTCATAACTAAACCTTTAATATAAATCTATTCGTTTGTTAAAACAAGAACTACATGCGGTGCATTGGTAGGAGGTTATAGTTAAGACTTTGGAATATTCTCCTGGAGGTCAAGGGTTCCATTCCCATTCGACCTAACCATTTTGATTCTCCCTTAGCCATTATTGGCCAATCAGAGAGTGCCATGTGGCACTCTTTGGTTGGTCCACATGTCTGCACAGTCATCATCCTACCACATCATGTTCCACCTATACCTATACAAATATTCCACCTCAACATCTATTCACCTTCGAATTGTACTATACGGTCATGCCACGTTAGCACCATGTCACTCATACAACCTGCCACGTGTCACTTCTAGATTAGGTCCAATGCGTGCCAAAAATGAGTGACTTGTGGTATCCTCTTTTGTTGCCACGTTAACTTGATGATGTCATCCTGACTATTGTATAGATGGCCACGTGGAATCCCATGGGTTTGCCATGTGGCACTCCCATTTTCCCTATTTTTCCAAACTTTAAATGACCATAACTTTCTCATACAAACTCCATTTGATCATGCTCAAATTGCATTGGAAAGCTCATGTCGAGATCTACGCAATGAAGTCATTTTCATTAGAATATGATAAGATCAAATTTTTAGCGATCAAGATCCTCCTGGATCTTTTTTAACTTTTTGGATCCTCTTGGATCACACCTTCCCACTAAATAACTTTTGGACCTCCAAAAGTATGGATTATTTAGAAATGAAGTGAGGATACTTCTGCCTCACTTGTCTAGTATCATCGATCCTTCCTGCTTGGATAATGAGCACTTGACTCATCACAATAATAACAAAGATTGAAACCACATTGCTGAACAAGTTAACCGTTCCCTTAAATTCACAAACTCCACCATCCATTGTTGCAACTACTAACCATACTCCACTGATTAGTAATAAAATAAACAACAAAACTGAATATACAGATGCAAAAGAGAATGAACCATCAATATATTTTCCCTTCTTAACAGGAACAACATCAACCGAAGCGCTTTTTATACTTTCAACCGTAGGCTGTAAATATGGATCCTGGATACTAGCATTAACTAGCATTTTCATGTTCCCTATAGTGACAACTATCAAATTAGTCTTCATCTAATGATCTCTTACAATGAACTCAAACCCATCCTTGAAAATATGATACTTGCTCTGTTCCATATAGAAAACAACCTTCCTTTCATACAAGTATGGACTTCCCAAAATCATCCCACAAATGTCAAGTGGAACAATGTCTAACTCTACCTCATCGATGAAACTGGATGTGATTTCAAATCGTAACTTACATTGTGCAATGTCCCCATTTTCAGATTCCCTTATTATACAATCAGAGTTACACCACGAGGTTTGATTCAGCCAGGTTAGAGGTGTGAGACTAGGTCATCAGTGCCAAGAGGTTTGGAGGAGTTTTATGGGGCCAAACTTAGTTTATTTACCATTATTCATTATCAGGATCATTTCTGCACAACTTGTTCTTGGTTCCATGGCATTCTTACGATTTTTCGTAATTTTGGGTTATTATTGAGCATATTTTATTTAATTACACTTAAGGTACTATTTGGAGATTGTTTCTTGGATAAATACCTTAGTGTAATAGCTCGTTGGAATTGGGGCGAAAATAGATACAAGATAGGATGATGAAAAGTGACTTTCAATGGCTAGAGAAGTGATAAAGGTGGATTAATCACTTTTTGGAGTAAAAAGGTTCATTAAATTAATAAATTGATTTAAGAAGAAATATAAAAGATGAATAAAAGGTCACTTGAGAAGAAAAAGGTGAAAAGGGGCATACAAGAGAGATAGGGGCTCATATTCTCTCATTATATTGAGGATCATTTTCACTTACAACTTTGAGCTATGGCGGCTTGAATTTTTTGAGGGTTTTGAGTAAACAAACCCTAGAGATAAAAAAGGAGGTGAAATATTCCTCTGTTTCTGATCCAATCTTGGCCAAGGTGGTGAAACATTCCACCCTCACCATTCCACTCAGTCCTGAAGAATTTTCAGCTGTGGTTTGTGAAGCAGGGGCATAGATCTGGGGTTTTTCTATAGGTTTGGGGTGCACTGGTGAAGGGAGAAGAGTTTGTTTTGGCTAGGAGATTGAGTATTTGGAGGATAGTCTACTATAGAATCGTTTTCCATCCCTAGGGTGCTTTTTCTCATCAGTTTGTGGAGACTTATCATGCCATATCTCTTCATTCTCCCAGTTGTGCAAGTTTTCTGAAGGAGGGCGCATCTGTCTTTGGAGATATTGAGTTAGAGGGTTCAGATAAGCAAAAAATACCAAGCGATATCTTCCTAGAAGCATATATTCTTCATATCTACAGGATTGCAACCATTCTTATGAGGTTTAGAGGTGAGAAACATCAGATCAAGGACACTAGGGTGCGCACCATCCAGGTAGGGCACAACTCTGTTTGGTTACTCATCAGTTTGAAGTAAGGAAACACTATTGGTTCAATAGATCTTTTGCATGTAACTATAGGAGGCTCATAGAACCCTAGATCTCTCTTTGTTGCTTTAACTTGGAGTTATTCTCAACCACTTCACATTATTCTTCCAACTCTATTCCAGATCTGTCATCTCTTGTACTGAGGTTAGCTATATATTTAAATAAAATATAGATCTGAGGTATTTGTGGCTATTTATGGTTTTATTTTTATGATATCCCATTGTGTATATGTTATATGCTATATTTCTCTCATTTCTTGCTGTCAAACTCTACAAAACCATCCTAGCGCAACTAATAAGATAAAAACAATAAATTGTTTTTCAAAATACCACAAAAAGAAAAGCAATAAACCTCAAGGTTCCTGGTAAATCTACTTGGGAACTTTACAGTTGTATCAGAGATAATATTCCTCCCAGCCCGAGAGGTCCTCATTAAGGATAAAAAATTTATATTGCAGATTGAACATGGTACTTAGCATTACACTCATTTTCATTGGCTTAGGAGAAATGGATATTGCAAAGGAGATTATATATTGTGATAAGGAATATCAAGATCTTAGTATGACATTCAAGGCTTGGGTAACATTCAAAGATTTTGTATCCATCTAACATCCTAAGTGGAATAAAAATGATATTGCAGCATGGGACAAGAAGATTGCAGTAAACAACTATTGGAGAAGAACAACAGAAAGGTATAAAAAGAAAGATGGAAGCATAACCAAAGAAATCATGGAAGTGGATACATCACCACATGTTAGTGGATTCACTGGGCACATATTGAGCCTACATCCATCCAGGATGAGGATGTGTGCATTGAGGATGATAGGGTAGCATCACGGGACACACTATCAAAAGGAAGCGACATTAGCACATATGATGGTCAGGAGGATAATACTTTAGATCATGAGGATGAGGTAGCATCTACACCTTGTGATGAGGCTCAAGATGATTTGGGTGTTGATACACCTAAGGATGATGGAGAATTGACATAGGGTGAGTCATCTTGGGTGCAAGGACTCACCTTACAGGATATGCATACAGATGATTTGTTGGAGGAGTCTCATGAGTTGGAGAGGCACTCAGGATCAAATATGATTATGGAGGGATGTGACCCAAAGATGATTGAGGGTGTTCATGTGTCACAAGAGCCACCATTATTGGATAGCTCTAAGAAAGTTGAGCGGGCACATGTAGATTCCATATCCAGGGACATTTTAGGTGAGGACACATTTATGTGGGATATAGGATTAGATGCACTAGTGATGAGGATACTTCCATTTAGGGTCAGGAGCTAGTTGAAACTCATGGATTGAGTAATGTAGCGATATAGTCGGGACACGATACAGTGTTAGGGGTTGTAGCATCTACAATGGTAGGAAGTATCCATAGTTACATGATGTTATTAGGGGGCACAACAAATGTTGAGAAGAGTAGCACTGCATGTCTTGGGGAGTACATTGATGAGGATTCCATAGTTGACCTTAGCAACAAAATTTATGAGGTAACACTTCATCACGATAGAGATGTTAATTCGCATGAGTAACAACACTTGACAGGACAACTGGAGGTCAGAGAGGATATGATCATGGAGTCCATGAGACATATTGATGATACACATGCATTGGTGGCAGTATATTGTTGGAGAGCCACGGTGACATAGAATAGTCCGGGTGGAGAGTTTTCCATTGATTACTTTCAAACACTTAGAGAGAGAGAGTGACAATGATGAAGACCAACTATCAACATCTCCTTATAGATAGATATTATATTTTGGATATTGGTGAGATGTACCATGGGGTGTTGGAGGAGAAGGATAATGAGGTGGATTGAATCACTCATGAGTTGGTGAAGGCACATAAATTCTTGAATAGCATGCAGATATCCCTTCGAGAATCAAAGTCTAGAGTAGAGAGGCTCCTTGAGGAGTTCAGTCAGATATCCACTATATCCATCTCAGCTGAGAGTCAGTCGTATGCTTCAGCTATGTCACTAGAGGATGTTGGTGACATGGAGGGTTTGCAGGTGTTTGCAGAGAGATATGACCAAGAGGATTTTGATTATGCACATGTTTTGTAGTATGGGGATCATGATCTTCTTTGTTTGGAGATTCCATTGAAGGATCAAGTCATGATCACTACTGATACAATTGAGAAAATACCTTGTGTATCAACCAACAGTGAAGTATATGCATCCAGGGATTGCAGGGACAAGTATATTACAGATGAGGACACATCCATTTGGGTCCCAGGTTCAACTGACACTAGTGTAGTGATAGATAAAATGGCACATATTGGATACAAAATGATATGCAGTAATATACAACAATATGCAGTGATGTGCAGTGGTATACAATGTTATGTAGAGGGGTACAATGGTACACAATGGGAGACAATAGAATTTAGGAGAGGATTATACTATCACCTGATGGAGCATGATTGGTTCAAACGAGGACGATTCGCTCTTTTGCAATAGTACATGGAATTTGGAGGTCTTTCTATTAGAACCAATAGTGTTTATGATATTGGAAGGAGTATGGTTGACCAAATGTGTGAGGTGACACATTTGGAGGAATATAGTTGTAGAGGAGTAGTGTGGAACCCCAAAGACTATTCAGTTAGTCCCTTAGTGCATAGAGATGAGTTCCATGGAGTGGTACACTCCTTGCCAATTGATCTTCGATAGGAACATTACCAGGGTTGGGTCAATGAGAAGGATGGCCACGAGACTATTCTTAGGTATCCTTATGAGTTTTTGGTCATGCTTTTGGGATTGGCCAATGCACCTACCACTTACCAGATTTTCCTACAACTATAGAGGTTTTTGTTTCTGTTCTTTGATGCTCTTAGTATATACAACAGTACATGGGAGGATTTTGTGAGACAGTGAAATATGACACGGGGCATTATAGACAATACATGGAGTTCTTATTTAGGGCATGCATTATGTGCATGAGATGACAGAGACACATTGAGGGTTGACATGATCTACTACAGAGGTGACACACACTTAGTCCTTGAGGCCACATTTGAGGAGATGGCCATGAGGACAATGCATGTTACACCTTCAGTAGGAATTTCTAGGGACGTGTATGAGCATGAGGTATCATATATTGTAGAGATACTTTACAGGAAGGTGTCTAGACTCCAATCTTTGTTAGAGTACATTATCAAGAGTAGGAGTGGCAAGTTTCCCTGTGTGGTTTGGAAAGAGCATGACAAATTAGCATGCATGGAGTTTATTCCTATTATTTAGTGTCCATTAATTGATTGCATACAAAGGTTAGAGATGAGGATCATCTTGATTCCGATAGTTATCAGTATAATATAACAATGGTCATCATGCCTAGGGAGTGGTAGACTTTCAATTTGGTGGTGGGATATGGGAATTCATTTGAGTGATAGATTTCTTCAGATGATGATGATGATGTTCGATAGAGTTGTGACAGTTATTGGTATGCTTGATTTTTGGGATGAATGTAGAGGGCAAGTTGGGGCTTACTCTATATGGCATGATAGACCTCCTTTTCCGATACCTAGAATCAAGGCTGGCAATGGTTTTACAGGCTTATATTTCATTGAGAAACCTTTGCAGACAATGATTCAATATAGTGGTGTCAGTCCCTTCAGTGATTTCAGCTTGGGGTCCCAAGAGAGGAGGATACAGACTAGGCACATTGGTCCAACAGTGATGATCAGAGTGGCGCAACATCATCATGGTGGTTCCTTTATAGGATTAGTTTGGGACCCTGGGATTACATGGTTTGATAGTTTAGCTATTTTTAGACATGAGAGAGCCAGTTCTGATTTTCAGAAGTGCACTCTTGGAATTTAATGGGTTGACAATTGGGCAACTCGTAAAGATGGAAGAGTCAACCATTATTTTTAGGAGCTTATAAATATGGAGCATTGGATTGGTGTCTTAGGTGGGATATTGTATGAGGGGTTGACTAAGTATTTTCAGTACCTCATTTCTCTACTTACCAATAGTATTTAGGAGGTCGCTCGCGCTAGTACCTTGCAGGATAGCACTTTGAGCAGAGGTTGCTTCACTTCTTCTAGATTGGTTTGGTATTTGTTATCACACAAGTTGTAGGTTAGGCAAAGCCTGACCAAACCACCAAAATGAATACAACTGAGAGAGAACCTACCCATTGTCACCTTAGATACGTGTTCCCGTCACTTTAGAGATGATAGAATCGCCTCAAGGGGGGAATCCCACTAACCCTAGGGAGGAACGAGATGGAAATAATGATGTATGAATGAGTTCCCCTATAGGTCAAGTTGTTGTGTGTGGAGAAGGGCTTGAATAAGGTCTTGGTGGTATCCAAGGGTTTCCAAGAAATAGTATACCTTGCAAATGTTGATTGTACTTGCCTGATACACAAGGAAAACAAAGATACAAGCCCAAATATATGATGTACAAGCAAGTTAATCTTAATGTCCCTAATTGCAGCAGTTAGTAACAGTATATACCAACAACGAAAATGATAATGAATTCTACAAACAAGTTGTTAAAATTCTAGTTGAAAGAGAAAGAGATAAACTAGAAACAACTAGATCAACTCAAGTAACATAGCATTAGACTTTAGAAATGAAACAAGGTTGTCACAAAATATACTTGCAGAAATATTTTGCAGCCCTATGGCTGTAACAAACAATTTATTATAGAAAGAATATCAACCACTAAAACTTCCTCAAAGTCTACCAAAAAATGTGCTAGGACTAGTAGTTTGTGTGGAAAAACTTTAGGAAGCTTTCAGTGGTTGATTCAAGAGTTATTTCAGAAGTTTGATTAGGGTTTATGCATCCCTAATGGTTGTAGATGAATATTTATAACAACATGAAGAATTAATTAAGAAAATATGATGCCCTAGTGGCTCACTCAAGCTTATAAGGAAAAGAACTGAATCCAACTTAGACAACCTTCAAATCATAAAATTTAATGTTAACCAATGCAATATTTTATTTCTCCAATGCAATTTATACTAGTTCCTTTAGATATTGGGTTATGGATTCAAGTAAATAAAGACATAAACAATGATATCTCCTTGGGGGTGTAAACCCTCTTACTCCCCAAGGCAAGCAAATGTTAATCTAGGAGATACTAGGAGTAAACCCTTTTAATTCTCCTAGTAAAACCTTGTGCAATAAATAACTTCTAGACAAAATGATAGATAAATGGTGGGATGTAAATTCTTATACTCCCCAATAAAATCTATCAAATCAAACTTGTGACTAAGCAATGAAGCATCAACAAGATAAATCTTTACCTAGCTCAATAAATGATAAGATAAACCTCTTCTTAACAAGATAAATCCACCACACATCCCAAAGAAAACCTCCAAGAAGGGTAGCACACTACTTCTTCCACCAATAGCATAAAGAAACCAAGATAAAAGAGCACAGGAGAGAGAATGTTTCCCAAGGAGGGCACAAATGTCAGCCAAGTACTTCTCAAAATGGGAGAGTTATGTTATAAATGAAATAGAGTTCATCTCTATTTATACAAAATGTTCTCAAGTATGTTTGTCCACATAATTTTAGGGTAAACCAAAAGATAGGGCTCAACATCCCTAATATTTCCCCTTTACACAAATAATACTAAACAATTCAACTAAAAATTAAATTTAGACAAGGAAAACCCTAAAACAAGATGATGTCACCCCTTTAGGAGACGTTTTGACACTTTGACCAAGTTGTTGTAGAAGAAAATGGAGGTCGTTGGGACTCCTAGAGCCTCCTCTTCATGTGCTAGGGTCAATCTATGTATCCTCTTGTCAAATCATACCAAGTGTCAATGCGCAATACCTCCATCACCATAAACCATAGCCCTAGGTGACATCAAGCCTCAAGAAGTGATGCTTTTCCCCTCCCAGGCAAGTTGTTTGGAATGTGAGGGATAAGTTATGTCTTCCAAGAATTCTTCTAGGCTTCCAAAGGAAATTCATCATGATCTGACATGTGGGCCCTTGACATCCAACCTGTGGGCTTCAAGCCCCATGGAAGCCCAAGCTAGGCTTGTTCCTCCAAAATTGTCAACCAAACAAGGTCCTACAAAACAAATAGGCACACCCTCCAAAGATCTCAAGTCAAAATATCATGGTAAGTGAAAACCACATCTAATAAACAAGGCACCTAAACATGTGCATAGAAACTACCTCATAAAATTAAACAAATGCTCCAAGACCTTATACATTTGACCAATGTTAGGTATGGGAGGGGTGTGATAAAATTCCTATTGGGTAGACCAAAACCCTCAAGTAGGGGATGCTCCCAAGGATTCCCCTTCAAATTCATATAGTGGGTGATGGGGTGGAAGGGGCGTAGATTAAATCTGCTAGAAGGTTATTTCTCTATTCACAATTTTTCTGACAGGGAAAAGATCACCTTTGCACTCCTTAAATCTCTCCCCCATGTCAAACATTGGTGGGAAACTTACTGGGATCAAAGTTCCACAGATGAGTCTAGAATATATGGGGCCAAGCCCACTTGGGATTTTTTGTGGATGCGGTCAAGGAACCATATTACCCTATTGGTAACTATGATGACCAGTACATGAGATGGACCATGTTGTGTGAAGAGAGGGGCCAAGCAGTGTCGGATTTCACCAACACCTTTCATACCTTGCACACCAAGCTAGGTATCAAATATTTTGAGTGACATTTGGTTTTGAAATATCATGGGGATCTACACATGTACATCCAAATTGAAATGGAGTTTTTGTACATCTCATTGTTGGGAGTTGCCTATCGATATGTTGTCAAAATCGAGTAGAAAGTTAGGCACTAGAACAAACGGGAGTTCGGGTCTGAAAATATGCAACAACTAAAGTATGATAAAGACGACCCTAAAAATCAACCTCCCAAAAACTAGTCCAAGCCACATGAAAAGAAGGGTCACACGAAGACGAAGAAGGACACTGGAAAGTGGTGCGATTTTCACAAAATCCCCTGGCACAACACTGATGAATGTCGCTCAAAACAATCATTTGTGGCCAAGATCAAAGACAAGGAGTTGAACCCTGATTGAGAAAATAATGGAAAAAGACAGATCATCGACGCAAACCCAACTACTACTGTCACGAAAGCAACAATTGAACTAGAAGAACCAACAGATCCTAAAGAGGGGGAGCACCTATTTCATTCATAGATGTGGGTGAGGGGGACCCCATTGCATTTCATTGTTGACAGCGTAAGCCAGAAGAACCTCATATCAACAAAGGCTATCAAACAATTTGGATTGTTGAGAACACCACACCCACATCCATACAACATCGGGTGGCTTCGCTAGGGATGAGATCTCCATGTCATCTAACAATGTCGATTATCATATGAGATCCATCCCTTCAAGGATGAGGTATTATGTGATGTTTCCCCTCTGAATGTCTATGTTGTTCTGTTGGGCCAACCATATATGTGGAAGCACCATTCTATTTATGAGTCTCGACCCCATACTATCATTGTTACTCTGGGGAGTCATCTCTACAGGGTACCAGAGGTAGTTCCAACTATTGTCCCACCTAAACAATGTCTCAAGAAATGTATCTCATACTACAAAATTCAGCTTCTTCACAGTCTGTTCAAAAGGTGAATAGAATAATACCGCAACCACTGCAGCCTCAGTCCAAGCACCTTTTGTCCAACAGAAGAAGGTCAACAATATTGAAGAAAAGTGCAATGATTCCTTATGAACACAATCATCTCATGTAGCCAGACTGGTTAAAAAGGTTAAACCCTTCCAGCCACAGATTTGTGACAGCCTTCAACAAGCTAAGCAACGCAACTTCTTCAGCAAGGAAAGCAACTCATCAAGATGCAGATTCAACAAACACTTTTCCCTCTCCCCTGGGAACTCAACGCAATGGAGACCATTTCTTCCTAAGGAGGGAGGATTGATCTAGGTGGATATCAGTGGCCACCCACCTATTCCAATTGGCTCAAAACAATCTTCTGGCAATTTACTATTTTTAGCAGTTTTCGGTTCCTAAACTTTCAGGGCCATTTTGAGGGATTAAATGAATTTTTTTTGGGATCAATCACGTCAATGATATCCAAGGCCTCTAATTGAGTCCCCAAAATGAATTTCCTTGGTGATACCTTTCCAACGAGATATCGTGCGCCCCAAAAAGATATCGTATGCCAAAGTTACGCCCCTAGAAAGTTGATACACCAAACTACCCAAAACAGGGTCCACAAAACTGTTGTCTTTTCATCTTCCGGGGTCAGGGTTTTGGAATTTATTTATGTTAAAAAGGCCTTTAGAGCCTCATTGTAATCCATCTTCTTGTGAATGTGAGTAGCCTTCACTTCTCTTCTTAAAGATAATTTTGCCACCATTATAGTGAGTCTTTCACTCTGTATTTTTATAGCCTTGTACATTTCACTCATTAATAGAAATTGTGTATCACTGTATCTCTGTGTTTATGGTTATATCTATGATAAAGATATGTTATATTATTGGATATGTGATATATCTCTGTACATTTCATTATTATATCTCCGCTCTCATTTCGTGCCGAAAGTAATCTGATTCATTCACTAAGGTGAAATGAGGTCAAAATCATAATGTCCAAGCATGCGTTCTATAATCAAAAGTAGCTCAGATACAACATGTTTAAATGCCTCAAATATTAGGTGATTACCTGCCACAATACCTGACTTGTACCACATGGAGCAAGACTGATCTTCCTTCCAGAAGCTAGCTGGTGTGGTGGATGCACTGACAATGGATCCAAACTGTGGTGATAGAGAGAGCCTCCATGTGTGCAAGTGGACATTGTTAGTCATGTGGTCTCTTAGCACTCCATATCTTCAACCTGAGGGCCTCAATACATCATCTCCTTAGTTATCCCCAAAAATGGGGATAACATCTGGCTCCTACTTGGGGACATGTTCTTGTCATAGAGTGCATGATAACCACAACATCTCTTGGTGGACCTGTTCCTACAATGAAACAAAAAATATAAGATATAGGGTGATTCTATCACCCTTCATCCATATACATCAAAACCAAAAATGAAAGTAGTCTAGAAAAGAAAATTATAGCATTTTTTCAAAAAATTATAAACTAAGCATGCAATCAATATGCAAGTAGAGAAAAATGAAATATCAAATGCATCTAAACTAAGATGAGAAATAAAGATGTATATGCAAGGAAATCAACATGACCTACCTACTTACCTAGGGCCTAGGCCTTGAAGAAGTCAAGTGATCTGAACATAAGGTCATAGAAGAGACCCATCCACTGGTAATGGCATCTTTCTCCCATCCAAGGCTATCAAATAATACTTTTCTTTGTTGGACTTCTTCTAGACGATGTAAGGGCCAAGCCACGAACTGTCATCCTTTTGGTCATACTTGGGCTTGCCCTCCCTTTTGCCCCACATGAGCGCAAGACTTCTTTCACTGTAATTGATGTAAGGTACATTCTCGATGTATGGATAAGCATGATTTTTTGTGTTAATTTTCCTTTGTAAATGTGTTGAACCTACACATAATAGATCTAGCTAGAAAATACTACACACATTTGCAGAGAGAAATTAAGAAAGAAGAAGAAGGAGAGAAAGAATGTAAGAATTCTCATTAACCATATTCCACACTCAAAGAGTGAATAATTTACAATATATATAGGATACATGAGTAACTATTGCACCATAGTGGTGGTCTAGAGTGATATGGACACACACCAACAGTTACGGGAATAAATTGCCACCTAGTCTAGTCTCTCAGGCAGTTATGGGAGTGAATTGCCACCTAGTCTGAGTTAACTAGTCTATCAGTGTTCAATTAACTGAATGAAACAGAGTGAAGTGAGGAGGAGATTAGGGAATCATGAGTAATGCACTAGTCTGGTGATGATCTCAAGGACAATACGCATTAGTTGGTGATGATCCCAATGTTGCATGGTGATAATCCCAATGTAGCATCTAGACTCCACTCAACTGATCAAACTGAAGTGAAAAATGAAGAGAACATTCTCCCTAGAGGAATATTATTCCTAAAATATAGGAGAATGAGTAATGACTAATAAACAAGGAAACACCTTAGGAAAACAAATCCTAGGTGTGTGTGAAGTAACTCCAACACCCTTTTGATGGCTTCATCGTGTTATTTATCTTCTTTCTTCAATATCTGGATAAACCATGGTTCTTTCCCTTGGAACTTTGTAATTTTTTCTTTGTATTCATTTGTACTTGGGAGGAGCACGTCTACGGAGTCTTCCTGCATAAAAGGAAATTCTTGTGGATTGTACTTAATGGAATTTGGGACTTCATCAAACTCATCTTCACTTGTGTAGTCAGGACCATTGGGATCAATCACATGCTTGTCATATCTCTCTCGATTGTATAATACCTCAAAATTTCCATCTCCAATGGGGATGTGTGCATGTGTAAGGTCCATGTTCATGAAACCCCCAAGGGAAACAAACCAACTCCTTGACAAGAGAATCCCCCAAGCATCTAGAACATCGACCACCATTATGTTCACAAGGAGGTTTATATGTGGAAAATCAATAAAAAATACCTCGACATCCTCACATAACCCATAAACCTTGACCCTTTTAGAATCAATGCCACATACATTTCCATAGGGTCGTGTCATATTCAAACCAATTTGTTCCATAACCTTCAATGACATGACATTCATGGAGGCCCAGATTCTAGCATACAATTGTTCAAGTGGTGGTCATTCATAACTAATGAAAGATAGAAAGGAGGAATGTTGTCATTTTTTTTATCAAGATACATATTGTTCGGAATAATGGGAGGATCTTCCTTCTCAGACGGTCCTTGTAATAAATTCAAGACTTCCTTCCTTACATAAGGGATCTTGCACATCTCTATTATTGGGACCATCATATTCAACTTTCCAAACATGGTTGCAACGTATATATTCAATTGAATCTCACATGTGGGAGATGGCTTAGGAAGCAACTCATGTACTAGACGTGGAGGCACTGGGACCACCTTCTTTGTATATGGAGGAGGAATGGCAGGCTGTGATGGAGGGGCTGATACTTTATTTCTTATAGTGTAAGTAAAATATTCCCTCTTCATTAGCTTCTTCTTTTCATCATTTTTCAACTTATTTAAGGCTCAGAGTCTCCCCTCTCTTTCCCCCTGTCTTCTGGCTTTGTTGATCTGTTCCTGTGTGACTTGTTCCTCTTGGAAACTACAGATCATATCCATGAATTTCAAACTGTCAGAAGGATCCTCATCTCATCAGGAACACTCATCTTTATTGAGAGGTTATTGGCATGGAAGAAACCAAGATGCTTATTCTGTATCAACCATTCTCACTGGTTTCAAAGAATCATGGGATTTTGCCTCTTGTTGAGGCCTTGGTTTCCAACTTGTGGCATCTCTATGTTTTCTAGTAAACTGAGGTCTGGAGGAAGATTGATTTCTTTCCACAATAGTCAAATGGCCCATGATCTGATTATGTGCTTGAAAAAATTGAGTACTCATCCTATCTATCTTCTTAGCCAAGAGGGAAATCAGATTAGGAGCACTGCTACTGGAAGATTTAGTCTTTGCTTCTGCCTTGACATGAGGATATTGAAAAGGATATACCTTCGAGTCAAGGAGATTTTCTTCAATCTCTGCACTTTACCCTTTGGATTCTACCAAAGAAGTGGGCTTCTTGTCCTTCATAATAAAATGAAACTGCCCATCAAATGAATTCACATATTGCAGGTGAACTTTTGCAGCGGTAGGACAAAAGTCTTCTAGAATATGACAGTATAATTTGTTAAATATGGTGTCAAAATTGCTCATTGTCTCATTTTCCTTTTTCTTTATCTAATTGAATTGAGCTAAAAGTATCCCATTGTCTTTCTTCGTTGCTCGCCTGCTCTTAAATGACTTGGAAAAATATTCATATGATGTGATGTGATTATCTGGAAGCTCTCTGAACCATCTAAGAGCTTCTTCATTTAGGAATGAAGCTAGTAGCCTCATGGTTACATCCTCATGCTTGACTTCTGCATTATCCATTTCCCGACCTATGGTGTATAGATGATCTTCATAAATCACTACATTGTTTCCTGGGAACTTTGGAAACCATTTGTTTGACTATTTTGGCATTGCATTGGGGTATCTAGGGATGGTGGCCATGTTAAGGGGTTTGTATAGGTCGTTTTCCCAAGGGTGAGCCATTGGAGCAAGGGGAAGGGTATCGTGGAAAAGGGTTTTGACAACGCGATACTTGAGGGGAGGCCTTCTTTGGTAGACCTTAGAAGGTTTGAACCTCCTTGGGGGAAAAGGCTTAGAAGAGGAAGGGTTTTGGGAGGGTGGAGACACCAAATGAGCTTTAATAATATCTCATAGAAAGTGAAAAGGGAATGTTCCTTATGTGGATTTTCTAGGACAGCTAGGGAAAATGATTTGGGGTAGCTTGCCAAAGTGTCGTTAGGGTTCGGAAGAGGATTCAAAATCCTCCCTAGAAATGATGCCAAAATGTTTTAGCACAAGTTGTAGTTTAGGAAAATCTCACCCAACCACCAAAATGGAAACAACTGAGAGAGAACCTACCCACTGTTACCTTAGATAGGTATTCTCGTCACTTTAGAGATGATACAATCACCTCGAGGGGGGGATCCCGGTGACCCTAGGGAGGAATGAGATGGAAAGTGTGATGTATGAATGAGTTCCCCTATAGGTCAAGTTTGTATGTGTGGAGAAGGGATTGAACAAGGTCTTAGTGGTAGCCAAGGGTTGCCAAGAAGTAGTAGACCTTGCAAATGTTGATTGTACCTACCCGAGACACAAGAAAAAAAAGATACAAGACCAAATATATGATGAACAAGAAAGTTAAGCCTAGTGTCCCTAACTGCATTAGTTAGTAACAATATATATCAACAATGAAAATGATAATGAATGTTGCAAACAAGTTGCTAAAATTCTAGTTGAAAGAGCAAGAGATAAACTAGAAACAACTAGATCAACTCAAGTAAGATAGCATAAGACTTTAGCAATGAAACAAGGTTGTCACAAAAGATACTTCCAGATAGCAATGAAACAAGGTTGTCACAAAAGATACTTGTAGAAATATTTTGCAGCCTTATGGCTGTAATAAACAATTTATTACAACAAGAAGATCAACCACTAAAACTTCCCCAAAGTCTACCAAAAAATGCGCTAGGACTAGTAGTTTGTATGGGCAAACTTTAGGCAACTTTTAGTGGTTGATTCAAGAGTTATTTAAGAATTTTGATTAGGGTTTCTGCAGACCTAATGGCTGTAAGTGAAGATTTATAACAACAACAAGAGTTACTTGAGAAAATAGGATGCCCTAGTGGCTCAATCAATATAATAAGGCAAAGAACTGAATCCAACTTAGACAACCTTCAAATCATAAAATTTCACGTTAACCAATGCAATATTTTATTTCTCCAATGAAATTTATGCTAGTGCCTTTAGCTATTGGGTTATGTAGTCAAGTAAATACAGAGCTAAACAATGCTATCTTCTTGGGGGTGTAAACCCTCTTACTCCCCAAGGAAAGAAAATGTTAATCTAAGAGATACTAGGAGGTGTAAGCCCTTTTATTTCTCATAGTAAAACCTTGTGTAATAAATAACTTCTAGAAAAATTGATAGATAAATGGTGGGGTTGTAAATCCTTATACTCCCAAAGAAAATCTAGCAAATCAAACTTGGGACTAAGCAATGAAGCATCAACAAGATAAATCTTGACCTAGCTCAAGAAATGAGAAGATAGACCTCTCCTTACCAAGATAAATCCACCACACATGCCAAAGAAAACATACAAGAAGGGTAGCACACTAATTCTTCCACCAATAACATAAATAAACCAAGATAAAAGAGCACAAGAGAGAGAAAGTTTCCCAAGGAGGGCACAAATTTCAGCCAAGTACTTTCCACAATGGGAGAGGTATGTTATAAATGAAATAGAGTTCATCTCTATTTATACAAAATGTTCTCAAGTATGTTTGTCCACATAATTTTAGGGTAAACCACATGATAGGGGTCAATGTCCCTAATCTTTCCCCTTTACACAAATAATACTAAACAATTCAACTAAAAATTAAATTTGCACAAGGAAAACACTTAAACAAGATGATGTCACTCCTTTAGGGGACGTTTTGACACTTTGAGAAAGTCGTTGGAGAATAAAATGGAGGTCGTTGGGGCTCCTAGAGCCTCCTCTTCATGTGCTAGGTTCAATCTATGTCTCCTCCGGTCAAATCATTCCAAGTGTCAATGCACAATACCTTCATCACCACAAACCGTAGCCCTAGGTGACATCAAGCCTCAAGAAGTGACGTTTTTTCCCTCCTAGGAAAGTTGTTTGGCATGTAAGGGCTAGGTATGTCTTCCAAGGTGTCTTCTAGGATTCTAAAGGAAAGTCATCATGATCCGGCATGCGGGACCTTGGCATCCAACCTGTGGGATTCAATCCCAATGGAAGCCCAAGCTAGGCTTGTTCCTCCAAAACTATCCACCAAACAAGGTCCTACAAAACATATAGGCATTCCCTCCAAGGATCTCAAGTCAAAATATCATGGAAAGTGAAAACCAAATATAATAAAAAAGGCACTTAAACATGTCAATCAAAACTACCTCATCAAATTAAACAAACTCTCTAAGACCCTATACAATTGACCAAACTTAGGTATGGGAGGTGTGTCATAAAAGTCCTATTGGGTAGACCAAAACCCTCAAGTAGAGGATGCTCCCAAGGATGCCTCTTTAAGGTCATGTAGTGGATGATGAGGTGGAAGGGGGGTAGACTTCATAGGTCAATGAGTTTCATGACATACAAGGGATCGTATTATCTCATTTATGGGTGCCTTTGTAGGGGGTGTGTTGCACCTTCTTTCTCAATGCAACATTTTTCCAAGCCCATTTATTTCCATTTATTAATTAATCAATGATCCAAACGTGTGTTCACTCCCAATAGTGAATCAATTATATTGGGTGGAAGTAACACAATGTCACTTGAATGAAGAGGTCCACAAAGTGCCATAGGGGTAACCATATAAAGTGTTGTAAAACACTTGTATTAGTTTTATATTCAAGCGGGTTATTTATTATGAGTTTGATATTGCGTAGGTATTCAATTCTTTCAAGAGAAGCAATTCATCCTTCTCAAGACATGACTTAGTGAGAATATATAAGGTTTATTTTAGTCTCTTATATTTTTCCAGCAACCATCCCCTTGGGCCTTCAGCCCCTTCTTCCCATGAAGTCAGGTACTTGAACTTCTTGGGCCACTAAAGTCAAGGGACCTAGAGGGGGGAAATATTATGGCAATGTAATGAGTGGAAAGTGGTAAGTATGGTTGGGAGTGGGACGATGGTCTCTTTAGGGACCCCCAGTTGCAACCCTTCCCCAAAAGTTGGCCACTTACTAGGAAATATATGACACTAACCAAGGTGAAACAAGGTCAAAATCATTATATCTAAGGAGATGTTCTATAATCAAAAGTATCTCAAATACAACATGTTTAAATGCCTCAAATATGAGGGTGATTACCTGCCAGAATAATTGAGTTATACCGCATGGAGCAAGACCAATATTCCTTCTAGAAGCTAGTTGGTGTGGTGGATGCGATGAAAATGGATCCAACCTATGGTGATAGAGCGATCCTCCATGTGTGCAAGTGGACACTGGTAGTCATGTGGTCTCTCGACACTCCATATCTGCATCCTAAGGGCCTTGCGACATCATCTCCTTAGTTAACCCACAAAATGGGGATAATAGGACCCGGGGATCACTCTTTATTTTAGTTTGGTGCAACTTGTTGATCATATGGTTGAGGTGGAATTGCTTGAGGTGGAATTTATTTAGGACAAGCAATCTCTGGGAAGAGAGGATTGTGATGTCCCCATTTTTAGATTCCCTTATTATGCAATCAGAGTTATGTTAGGAGGTTTGAGTCATCTAGGTCAGAGGGGTGAGACTAGGTCATCAGTGAGCCCAGGAGGTTTGGAGGAGTTTTATGAGGTCCAAGTCAGTTTATTTACCATTATTGATCATCAGGATCATTTTCACATAGCCTGTTCTTGGTTCCATGGCATTCCAACGATTTTCATAATTTTGGGTTATTGTTAAACATATTTTATTTAATTACACTTAAGGTACTATTTGGAGCTTGTTTCTTAGAGAAATACCTTAGTGTAATAGCTCGTTGGAAATGGGGCAAAAATAACTACAAGATAGGATGATAAAAAGTGACTTCAAGTGGTCGAAGAAGTCATAAAGGCAGATTAATCACTTTTTGGAGTAAAAAGGTTCATTAAATTAATAAAATGATTTAATAAGAAATATAAAAGATGAATAAAAATTCACTTGAGAAGAAAAAGGTGAAAAGGGGTATAAAAGAGAGAGATATGGGCTCATATTCTCTCATTATGTTGATGATCATTTTCACTTGCAGCTTTGAGCTCTGGTAGCTTGAACGTTTTGAGGGTTTTGAGTAAACAAAACCTAGAGATCAAGAAGGAGGTGAAATATTCCTCTGTTCTTGATATAAGCTTGGACAAGGTGGTGAAATATTCCACCCTCACCATTATACTCAGTTCAGAACAATTTTCAATTATGGTTTGTGAAGCAAAGGTGCATATCTGGGGTTTTTCTACAGCTTTGGGGTACACAAGTGAAGGGATAAGAGTTCGTTTTGGCTAGGATATTGGGGATCTGGAGGATTGTCTTCTATAGAAGGGTTTTCCATCCCCATGGCACCTTTTCTCATCACTTTGTGGAGGCTTATCATATTTATTCTCACAATTGTGTGAGTTTTCTAAAAGAGGGCACATATGTCTTTGGAGATATTGAGTTGGAGGGTTCAGATCTGCATCAACTACTAAGGGATCTCTTCCCATGATCGTATATTTTTTAGATATACATGATTTCAGCCATTTGTGTGAGGTTTGGAGACCAGAAACATCATATCCAGGACAATGCACTAGCCAGGGAGGGCGCAACTATGCTTGGTTATTCATCAGTTTGAAGTAAGGAAACACTCCTTGTTCAATAGATCTTTTGCATGCAACTATAGGAGGCTTAGAGAATCCTAGATCTCTCTTTGTTGTTGTAACTTGGAGCTATTCTCGGCCACTTCACATTATTCTTCCAACTCTATTCCATGTCTGTCATCTCTTGTATTGAGGTTAGCTATATATTTAAATAAAATACATATCTGGGGTATTTGTGGCTAGTTCTAGTGTTATTTCTATGGTGTCCCATTGTGTATCTATTATATGCTATATTTCTCGCATTTCTTACTATAAAACTCTACAAAACCATCCTAACACAACTAATAAGATAAAAACGGTAAATTGCTTGTCAAAATACCACCAAAAGAAAAGCAATAAGCCTCAAGGTTCCTGGTAAATCTACTTGGGAACATTACACATTTCTTAGTTACATGTAACTGAGCATTATCACAATTCCAGCCCAAAGGATACAGTCTCAGATGAGGCCTAGTTTCCAATCCAAATTTCCGAACAACTTGCTCTAAAATAAGATTCACTTGTGATCCACTATCAACAAGTGTATCAATCTTATTGTTCTTTGAGATAACTTGTAAATGAAACATGTCATTTATTTTCCTTCCATAAGGGATTACTTTAGACTTTGCAGAAGAAGCACATGAATTGAAACTTGCAACAAAAAAATTACCTTTGATGCCCATAGCTATAACCTTAGTTTCATCCTTAGAATCTGATCCAAGATCCTACACCATGGTCATGGTCTTGTTTTTACCATCTCTAGGTCGAGCCCACTTTTGCTTCAATTCTGGATGCAACTTCCAACAATGCTTCTCATCATGTCCTTTCTTCTTATAGTGAGAAAATGTAGACTTATTCTCTTCATCCCTTTTCACTGTAGTTGTCTTCTTACTCTTCCTTTTTCCCTTTGATTTATCCTCAAATTCATGTGGCTCTTCTAACACATCCTCAACAACATGCTTTCTTTTGCTAGCTTCAATATGAGTAGCTTGTACTGATACTTCATCAATATTGGTATAATTAAACATTAATATAGTATGTCTAAGATATGATTGCATACTACCAATATACTTTAGAAGAGTTTCGGGAGTATGTAATGGAATTCCCAAAGAAAATGCCTTCCTTTTAAATTCTTGTGTATAAGCTTGAACATTTTACCCTTTTCCTTGTCTTAGATGTTTCCAAGAAATCATTGATGTTTGCATATAAGATAATGGATAAAATTGCTTTCTTAATGAAACAATAAATTCAATCCAGGAACAATTGTCAATTTCGCCAGTCATAGAAAAACAAAATCCAAGAAGAAATGATTTTACCATATTGAATAATATCAACTTGTGTCTGACTCTCCCACCATATCAAGGCCGTGTCACTCAAACGAAGAGTAGCCAACTATATATTTGAAGTGTCATGTATGATTTTATGTACCCTTCAATACACTTCAATCTGTTTGACCCAATTATCCAACTTTTCTGCATTCAACTATCCATCATGAATAGGCAAATCAAAATTTACATCTAGCTTTAACAAAGGAAAATCATAAGAATGAGAAGAATTCTTAGAACACTTTTTCCTCTTATGAGAAGAATGTTCACTTCCATCAGAGGAAGATGATGATCATGGTGATCATGGGGACGAAGGAGGCTCTTGAGGTTCTTCACCTTCTCCTTCTTCTTTAATTTCTTCAATTTTTACATGTGTACTTTCTCCCTTGGCCTTCTTTCGATCCCCATACATTTCTTCCACCATGGTATTCATCAAATTAAATGCCTCGAAGAAATTATCTTCAGAGTCATAAGGACCTAACCTTCTTGTTGAATCCATCTTTCCTCTTCGAGTGAAGTCCCTTGAACCAATTTCAAGATTATAACTTGCAAACTTGCCTTCACCTCGCTTAGATTTGGATCTCATAAGCATTCACTTTCAAATACATGTCAAAACCAACTCTGATACCAACTTGATCCGAAAACCCTTAGATGCCAAATTATTTCTTAAATACACATAAACATCCGACCGGATTCAGAAAATGAAGATCGATATTACTATTTGCAAAATATCATGTGAAAATACTTACTTATCCATAAACTTCATTAATACTGGTGAATAACTTGCATAAATATGAAAAATAACACAACAGAAAATAAAATAACTTAATAAGACAAGAGTTGATAACAGAGTTCACCCCTCCTGGGATAAATCTCAGGGTCCCTCTTCAAACAGTGAGACCGCTCTTAATTAATCTCAAATATGCTTCTTTTACAATGATGACTTACAATACTAAATTTGAAGTCGCTCTTCAATTCTATTGCTCAATCCCAAAAATAGAGGTCATTGTTGAATTCCTCACAAAATTACAAGAAAAATGAGTATAAACTTGACTATGTTCTAAACAGGTGCTTAAATACCCCCTTTTGCATGCATAAAGAGACTATGTGTTTGATACATGACAAACTGGACTAAGACTTTCATACACAAAATTTTTGCATAGAACCGACATTACCATCAGTTTCCTCTCGAAATTCTAATAAAAACTAGTATAAAAACTCTATACTTCCCTCAAAGAACTCAATAGCACGCAAAATGAGACAAACCCAAAACTAGGGACACCTCTTGCATGCAAATCGAGGCAATCATTTGTGGCATGAATTTCCATGTCACAACTTGGCACACATTACGATGTTCATACAGGAGTTGGAGGCTCGGTTTAAATAGGGCTAGTCGGTCAAACCAACCCCCTATTACTTAGGCTTCATAACTAAACCTTTAATATAAATATGTTTGTTCGTTATAACAAGAACTTGATGTGGTGCATTGGTAGGAGGTTATAGTTAAGACTTTAGAATATTTCATGGAACATTCTCCTAGATGTCACAGGTTTGATTCCCATTCAACCAAACCATTCTGATTCTCCCTTAGTCATTATTGTCCAATCAGAGAGTGCCATGTGACACTAGCAAGTTGGTCCACCTGTCTGCACAGTCAACATCCTACCATGTCATATGCCACCTGTACCTGTACGAATATACCACCTCAGCATCCAGTGACCTTCCAACTGTATTGTATAGTCATGCCATGTCAATGCCATGTCACTTGTATGGCCTGCCACATGTCACTTCTGGATAGGTTCAACTGGGTGCCAAAAATGAGTGACACATGGAAGTATCTCATGATGCCATGTCAGCATGATGTCATCCTAACAATTGTATAGATTTCCACATGGCATCATGTGGGTCTGCCATGTGGCACCCCAATTTTGCATGTTTTTTCCAAACTTTAAATGACCATAACTTTATCATACAAACTTTGTTTGAGCTTGTTCAAATTGCATTGGAAAGATCGCGTCAAGATATACGCAATGAAGTCATTTTCATTATCATTTGAGAAGATCAATTCTTGAGCATTCCAGATCCTCCTGGATCTTTTTGAGTGTTTTAGATCATCCTAGATCACTCCATGTAAGACTGCTTAGCAATCATGTAATGGAACATCCCCCCGCCCAAAGAGAAAAAACAAGAGCATAATGATGGAGAATAGAGAATGAAATTCCTTTATATATATATATATATATATATATATATATCAACTTAACTTCCCACTATGGTTTTTTACTTGTCACCATGAGCCCCCTCAATATTGCTATTCATTCTTGGCTATTGTGTACTAAATACTTTTTTTTTAATTAATAAGAGCACAAGAAAATTTCCTTTTATCACTATGGACATATAAAAATTTTCTAAATGGGAAAAACATAATTGATTGGCCTTGAATAATGAGCCCACATTATTGCAAACATGAAGCATGTAACACATGGAATTTTATTTATCAAGGGGCCAAAAATCAAGGTACTACAAAAGACCTAAGTTTGTGATACTTGGGTCTATAGAGTAATCCCCAAGTTACATTCAATAGTAAACAATATTTTCTATTTACAAAATGGCATGCAAAACTGCATATTCCAAGCATCCATGGATAGAATAAGCATGATACATGCAATCCCTTGTTCCCTAACTTTGACTATGTGTTTGATTTGGAGATTAACCTTAGGTAGCTAGGGTAACCCACTTGCTATTTTGGTAATGTCTAATATGCTATGTGGATATGATTGTATATATAGACATATGATCATGCATTTCCATGATTGATGTTTATGTCTTGATTGTGATTGTTGGTATACTACATTCACGAGTTGTATGCTAATTAAATTTGTTTTGATGTTATGGGACTTAAATCATGTGCTGTATATTTGTATATGCATCTACATGCTATCATTCCAATCATGATATTTGGCTCATGATGATAATTTGTTAATAACATGTGTTGAGGCATGTTAGGGTAAGAAAGCACATGACGATTTTTGTAAGGGAGTTTTCAATGATATGAGGCCTAGAAAGGAGGCCTAAGGCTAGATGAGCCTTTGCTAAAAATGATTGGTTAATTGCAATTGCATGGTGTATGTCATACAAAGTTATGAGCCTATGTTGCATTATATGCTTCATCCAAATGACATGATTATGATATGCAATGATATAAGGCTACGATAACTATGAATGATACAATTAATCAATCGCTTGGCATGGTGATACATGTGTGCATGTAGATGTACTCCAAAATGATAGCCAAATTGTGTAGGACTTGAGAAGGCTAACCATTGTTATTGGTCAACTTGTTTATGATTACTATTGATGTATTGACTAGTTCTACTTGATGTATGTTTGTGCTAAGTGCAAGACACTTGTTCGAGCCTTATCATCTTTGATATCTTATGGTCATGGGATGCACCAAGATGCTATGGAATATGCTTTTTTGGGAGTGGTGAGGCAACATACCTACCTGGTCCAGATGATAGACTCAGAGTCCCATATAGGATATGCATGATCTTGAGAATTATATAGAGGAGAAATGCCTTTTTAGCTTATTATTTTCCTCACAAGATAAATATAAAATTGATAGAAACGATCAAGAAAACTGAGAACAATAATGTCAATGGAAGTTATTATAAACTAAGTTTTGATAACTATGACATAATGGAGGGCTTTATTGAAGGTAATAGAACCAATGACTATAACATAACATGAAATTAAATTACGAGGGATGATGGGCCAAACCCACAATTGATAAAATGAATTAATGGTCGAACATTCAATCATTATATAATAACTATCAACTTATTCAAAAACCAATAAAAGGAATAATAAATAATAGAAACAAAGGTATCCAAAATCATGGGAATCATAAATGACACAAGTCATATTGCAGTAATATGAAATTAATCTAAGAAGTCGAAGCAAAGTTAAGAAAACTATAAACTGAATATGAAACAAACATCTAAAGCCAATTATGAATTATGTAGATTTTAAAATAATTCTTGGAAAAGGAATTGAAGAAAAGAAACATAGATAGATTGTTCAAAAGAAAAAAGAATGTACTTATCTGACTAAATATATATTGATGGTCCAAAGAATTCTCTCTCTTTTTTTCTACTGCATGCCACCTGATCTATGTTATCTAAAACCAAAAAACATGATATGAAAGAAATATTAAATCAAAACAAAGATAGAAAGAAATGGACCTCCTTAATACCTCACCATTGCCCATAAAGGAGGTCAATGTGCCCGATGGAGATCACTTTGGAATCCATGCCTTTGCCTTCACCAACACGACCACAACCATGGAGCATGGAGCACATGAATGGTATTCAAATTCAAGAAGAGGAGAGGAAGCATGGAGCACATGAATATGATTCAAATTCAAGAAGTAATGAGAAGGAGAATTTGCTTATAATTTTATACGGGATTGCTTGACTGCCCTACCCCAATGGTAAAGTTCGCATTTGAGAAGTAGCTTACGATCGGATTTGAATTCACCTTCAAAATTCGCATTCGAAAAGTTTGTTACAATAGGATTTGAATTCATCTTGAAAGTCTCCATTCGAGAAGTTGTTTTTTTAATATAATTCAACAATCATTAGCATATGATATGGTCTTATATCAAAGTGTAGCCTTAAACTCATTTTAATTGGTGTAATATGCTCAATTTTATGATATATATTTACTCCAAATAAAAATATATAAAATTGTGATATTTGAAAGAGAAAATTATTTATTAGTTTTTCATTCTTTAAATGATACTATTATCTCGTGGAATAAAGAGTAGAGGCAATTTTGGCGACCATGAATGGTGTTCATTTGCATATGGGATTATTCTATATGTGTAATTGAATTTTATAGTTTCTTGAATAGTATCTCATGCGAACTATTTATGTGTGTATTGTTTGAGTTATTTGACATTTGTGGTTACTAATGGATACAATGATGGTGTTGCAGGTGCAATTTGTAACTATTTATGTTTACATTTGTTGCATCATTGTTTTCATATATTGTTGCTTGTCATGAACTATTTCTACAGCCAGTAATATCATCTAATATTGTATCTATCTCTTAGAAATGCTCATACACAGGATATGTTAGAAACAGTTAGATTAGATAGTTCACATTTACTTTAGTTATATTTCCTTTAGACTAGCATAATTCTTTGGGGGATATTTTATTGTCTTCTCCTTTTTCTTTTAATTCTTAGTGGCAACTAGGCCCACACACTAGTTGGAATTTTCCATCCCAAGCGAGAGTGAGTCTAATTGGGTCTCGTCATTGAGCGTTTTCCCTTACCTGCTTCACATGTCATTTGGACCCGTCAACACTTACCTTGCAAGAAGACTACCACCACTCAATAGTTGGCATAACTCTTCTTTGAATAGGTTTAGAAACACTATGGTCTACTATCTACAATCATCACTGACCATGATGTAATACCTCCATTTTGACCCCTAGAATATAACATGTTAAATTATTTATTATTCAAATGTTGTGGTTTAAGTGACGAGAATTAATCCATGTAAACTAAGTTAAAATATCTCATATGTGAATAATGTGACTGCATTGTAGATATTCCTAGTGCAAAGATTAAATCCAAGGCCTAACTAGTGCATGTGTATGCGCCTCGATAATGGGCTAGTATTACAGTGCAATTATGAAAGATGTAAATAAAAGGACATACACAATAATGCAAGTCCACCAAAGCTGGTTGCTAGAGAAGCAACAAGGGGACCATGATACCACAAGAGGGGAAGAGGAAATGGGGAGCATGGGTGATTTGAGTTGACACTTGTCCCTTGGAAGTAGAACCTTTCTTTCCCGTGCTTCCTTACAAAGCTCTTAAATCAATCTTTGACTTATCTGTGCCCAAGTACAAGATGTCACATCCTTGGGAAGAAGGAAGGCCTCATGCAAAGAAAAGGTCACTTCTTTCCTTTCATTATCATTCCTCCATTTACCATTGATCATTCCTCTCCTATGATAATTCTCCCTCTCCTTTCTCATGAAGGAACATGTGGAAACAATGGTTTTTTATTCTTGGAAATGGCAAGATAACCCCATGAAATTATGGCTGGTAATAGCCTATGGAGGTTGAGGACTCGTCATTGATAATTTTAAGAGGAAATAGGATGGTTTTAAGAGAAAAATCATGGATGGAATGTCCACAAGAACTAAAGAAAACACCATTAAAACCTAGAATCCAATTAGTGTTTCTCATGTATAGTTTAATTTAGGTGATCTTCTCCAATTCATTCAAAGTAGGAAACCAACAGTCTTGGACTCTTTCTCCTTGCACTAGAAGGGAAGAAGATCCCTAAGGGACTATGTAGTAAAGAAGGGAAAGATCTTCCTTGCAATGTGAAAGACAAGAGAGTTCCACAATGGATTGATGGTTGGATGGGGTTTGGAGTGCTTGGTAGTGAGAAGATTGACTATGTTGGCAAAGAAATGAGTTGGGATAAGTGAGATTAGAGCCTTGTAGGAGATTCCTTTCCTCAGTGATATCATGGTCTAGCTTAGGGGTGGAATCCATAGTTGATTCCTATCGATGGGTGGAAATTTACTGCTAAGAAATTAGTTTGTTGAACTTGGCTTGATTTATAAATAAGTATTCATAATCAAATTTGTGTGGAATGCTTTCTATTTGCAATGCCTTGAATTCAATGGGTAATGTATGAATTTGAAATATGCACAACCATTTTTGTTCTTAATTGTTTGTGCATATGAAGTCGAAATGGTGTTGTTGTTAGAGGTATAATTTAATATAACAACTGGTTAATAGAGAAGGAAATGTGTAGGGAGTGCCCTCATGGCCAAGGGAGGAAAATAGGCATGTGACATGCAATTCCAAATTTGTCGGCATCTTTTGGAAGACACCTTTGCAACAACTCAACACATAACTTTTAATGTCAACAACGTTCCATCCTTAGATAGATGGACAGACCAAGGTTATCAATCACATGGTGGTATAATTACTTTGAATGTAAAACCACAAGCACCCTAGAACATGGGATGATAGTCTTCCATACATTCAACTCAACTACAAATGAGATTAGCACAGTTCCACAAGAAATCTCGATCTTTTGAAATGTGCTATGGATTTCAAACCTTGGATTAGTTGGTCGTTTGACTATTTTCTATCAACTCCACAAACATGAACAATGAGAAATCAACAAGGAACTTAAATTCAAGGATAAGGTTTTTGAGAATCAAAAGAAAGCACATAAAATGTTGCAGAGAGCTAGTGAAAAATCCAAGAATCAATATGAAAAGGTCCATGTTCCTTATTCATTCAAAATTAGGGATCAAGTCTAGTTGCATCTATAAAAAGAAAGATCCAATGACCCTTACAAGAAGACGCCACTTTTAAGATATGGACCTTACACAATGATGCAAAAGAAAGATTCAATGGCCCTTACAAGAAGCCAACACTTTTAAGATATGGACCTTACACAATTCTTGAGAAAATTAGGGAAAATGGTTTTCCACCATTCTTCAATAACATTTTCCACCATTGTTGGAAAATACTAACTTACAACCTAAACAGCCAAAGAATATCTACCTAGATGTTCAAGAGCCACTTGTAGCTAACTATACTGTTGGATAACTAGCATACCATACAAGGACATGGACAATACCCTTGTTTCATTTGGCCAAAGAAGGGAAACTACCACCTTAAGGAAAGTGGTATTAAATCATTGAATTAGCACACCAGTTTCCTCATTTTCATAAGAAAGAAATGGTTACCATTGCCAATTAAGGAGAAAGGTTTGATCCATCCCCAAACTTGACCAATATCAATCTACTAGTGCATAGTCCTAGTGGACTCCTTGGTGGATCTTAGTCGACATATGAATCTCTTATAAAGGATCAATCATCCTACACATCCAATGACATAGATGATTTAGCATGCATGTCATACAACTTCATGAGAAGTTAGTAGACACCAGACAAGCATTATTGATGTGGAAATGAGTCTCTTCACCTTCTTTTAGCCAACAACTAGAAAGAAGTTGGTTGGTCTTCTCATTTAGTTTTATAACTGAGTTGTATCTGAAACACAATGGGTAGGGCACCCAAGCATCCTTTAGAAATTGTATAAATGTGCATTGTAAGCATGAAGAGGATTGGGTCACAATCACTTCATGTGGTTTGACCCATAGTTTTTTTGTTATTGTATTTGAGTCCTTAAACTCAATTTCACCTATATTCAAGGGTGTGTTGCTTACAGACTTTGAAGACCAACATCCAAAGGAACTTATCAATGCATTAGAGTTTTTACCTCTAGGTTTTTCCATTATCAATTCATGGCTTACATTTTCATGTGAATTCTATTTTTATTTGCAAGGTTTCATTCAATTATGTTTGGTTGTTTTATGTATTTGGTATTCATTAGTAGTCAAACTATTTTATATGCTTCGACCATAAAAAAGCTTAATTCATTTAGTGGACTCCATTGTTCCCTATCCTCAACTAGGTGACATGGATCACTATTCTCAATGGTAGAGCATCAATAAAGTCATATGGAAATATGTAGATCCATTTTTTTATCATTATTTGTATATAGTGTTTAATATCACTACGAAAATTGAGATTGTTTCACTCAAGTGTACCAAATATCATGGTATGCCATCAAATAATATTGATTTCATTAGTATTTTCTTGAATGCTCTAATTCTTGGGATGACACAACCATTTCCATTTCATATATTAGTAGTCTTAATTATTCAGGGGATATAATTTATTTTGCATGGCTTCCATGAACTCACTTTGTGTTCAAATATATTAATCTTTCTCCTTGCATTTTTAGTTGTGGGATTCCCACCAACAAACTATGAAGGACACAAATTTTAACATTGCAAAAGTTAGTTCTCTTTAGTAGTGAATTTAACACAAAGAATGCCTCTACCTTCTTCTCCCAACCATCTAGTGCGGATGTATATGTGAATCTTCCTTTGAACTATGGAACATATGTGTTAACTTGAACTTTAAATGGGTTGTGCTTCCTAGATAGACTAATTCTAGATATTGAGGGTGCATAATGGGTGTTAAATCTCTTCAACATTCATGCGAATTGATTATAGATGTACTTGTTTTTTTCCCTCTGTAATACTTATTCCAATGTTTCTCAAGTGGAATAATATATTGTCCCTAGTGTTGGTACTGATCTTAACCATCATTGGATACAACAATGAGTGATGAGGAAGGACAGTCTGTGTACATGTACATGTAACTTTGTTTTTCCGATACTCTAAAACTGTTCAAATGGGAATTCAATACAACTAATAAACAATGCCCTATGTTTCCATTCATTCACCAATAGATAGCTTTAAGTGTGGTCATATTAATGTGGAGAAAATTCATTTCTCTAATACCACTTATCAATGTGAAGAGTGTAATTCCATAGTGATCAAATACCACTCATTCAAGTGTGGAGAACGCATTTCTTAATTCTCTAATACCACCAACTTGAGGATTTGAAATTAATGGTTATGAAGAAGTGTGCAATGTAGAAAGAAATACACAATTGAATGAAAGATATGATACAATAAAAAACAATTGCACAATTAGAACACCAAGAAACCAATATATCCTACTCTATAGTTGTAAACTTACCATTATATAATACCATGTACACTATGATTAGCCATGAAACTGTATGATAGAACCTAGTGAAGGATTCTGAGGCTAACCTCATGAATAGGCTAAGAAAATGAAAATTATCAAGTAAAAGATCACATAAAGCCTTGTATGGTTATGGATCCAAGGAGGAATACAATGGAGTTCATTGCTCTAAATATAAATAATGAACAAGATCAAGTTTTATGGTGTTTCCAAGAATGGACAATTATCACTGTGTGTTGGTGTCATGTGCTTGTCTACTTGTGGTGGTGTAGCGAAGGTCTGCATCGTGATAGTATTTTTGATGTGGTGTTGAGGTGTGAAGGTCCAATGTGGGTGGTTGACATGTGTAACCAACATATTGTTTGCAACAATATGCTTGTATGCAAGGCTAACATGCTCTTTCCTTGGTGTAATTGCATAAATTCAAGAGAACTTCTAAAGGTTTCTCAATCTTACTTAAGTTCCAAACTATGCTTATGTTTAGATCAACAATTCCCTAAAAACAAAACTAAGATAAATAATTCATGAAGAATAACAATCAACACCACACTATAAGTTAGCGCCAATTATAATATTAAGTTGGATGTTGCATGACAATGTGAAATTGGCAAGATGTTTCCTCTCAACTTAAGTATGGATCATCCATCATCTATCAAGAAGGGGGACATATTGTGACACTCTATGGTTAAGCCATGCTCAATTCCTCTCAACCTAAGTGTGAAAAATCCACTATTTATGAAAAGGTGGGATGCGATGTCATGTTGTATGACTAAGTCATGCTTGACCCAACTTAATGAGAATGACAACATATTTCACAAGTCAAAACATACAACATTTTTAAGGAGAATTAAATTCTAGGTATCACTATCCCCTTTTAACCAACTAATCAAACTCCAAATAGTTTGTTCTAGGTATCACTATCCCCTTTTAACCAACTAATCAAACTCCAAATAGTTTGTTCATCAATAAATTCCCATAAACTTTTGATTAAATAACTTTACTTATGACTCTTTTAAACTACTTCTTATTACAATTGATATATAAAATGAAAATTTTTCACTTATATTTTAATTATTTAGGTAAAAATTATTAAAAATTTCAATTAAAAAAACAAATAAATTAGAACTAAATAAATATCCATATAAATCTTTTTTAAACTAATAACTATATCATATTTTTAAAAAACAATTATCATTTTACCTTCCACTTAATTTAACTTCCATACCATAATCCTTATCCTAATCTACTCATTTCTCACTGTAATGTAAAAACCAAAATAAACAAAATAAATTCCAGGTAGAATGTCTTAAGATATAATAAAAGGGATATCCTAAGATAATGGTATAGTTCCTTGACCTAACTATATTAATACAATATACTAATCAATATAGTTATTTTTAAAGAGGCATTTGGCATCCTAACTTCTACCTAAGTTAATTTCCATATCGCTGGTTCTGTAACATTGATGCTTACCATAATCCTTGTTATACCACACATTTCCCCACTATAATACAGAATGTAAAAAGCAAAAAGACTTATATACCCTTTCATGGATTTTGATTAGATGCAAAATGGAAAATCAAACCAGTAAGGTTAAACTTAACCCTTTAGCTCTGAAAATGTCTTTTCTTAGTACATGGATTTTAATACAAGGGAAATCCACAAGGCAACTAGACACTTATTCCAAGTTCACACATGAATGCCTCATACAGACCTTACAGATGGAAACAACAGTTGTTATGTCATGCATAAATTACCTCTTGCAAACAAATCCAGATCCTTCACCCCCATTGGAACTACAAACAGCTGAAGGCATTCCCAGTCTATGTGGGTTCCTTCCAAGCCCACTGCCAACAATGGAAGAGTGATGCATAGCCTTAAACTGAACAGCTTCACAATCAGGAGTAAAGATTGAAGAAGCCATGAAATTCTTCTCTCCACCCATCAGAGGCATTGGCACACCCTTCTTCACTGGATTTACAAAACTAGGCGCATAGGACTGACCTGACCTAGAACACCTGAAACTGAGTCTGTGAGCTTGAAAAAATCAAAATTGAGCTCAAGGTGGGCAAAGCAGTCTGCATCTGTGATTTCATACTTGTGAACTCTGGAGTCTTCCTTGGTTACAGGCACAATTCCTATGGAAGAGTTGAGAAGGCCTGTGATTTCTACATTGAGATAGTTTGCGTTCTCAACTCTAACAATACTTAGTTCTCTGTTAGGTGAAACCCATTTGGAGCCTTCGCCTGGGGGAAGAGAAATAGAATACCCATCAAAGTAGAGGACGAATTGGTCCACAGAAGAGTGCCACTTGCCAACTCTCTTTGATCCCACATAGAATTTGTGTGTGTCAAACAGGATTCCGAGAGCCTGGACCCATGTAAAGTCTCTAGTCCTGTTTGCAGTCCTCTTGCCAATAAAATGGGCGTTTATGTGAAGACCTTTGTCTGTAACAAGACAGAAATCAGAGTCCTTGTAGCCATGAAAGTAGAACATCTGTCCATCGCCTCCTATGAAGCGTGGATCCTGGCACACTGATCCCACTCTGTCACATTTAGCTACATTAACACAGACAAAGAAGACAAATCAAACCTAGATTAAATCCGTTATTTGGATAGAATAGATAGACAAAGCAAACAAAGCAAACCTGGATTAAATCTGTGATTTGGGATATGGGATAGACAGAAGGACAAAACAGACCGAGCAAATCTGGATTAAATCTGTGATTTGGGATAGAAGAAGAGATACAAGATTTATAATAATAATAATTTAATTTTAATTTCACGGCTTAGCAATACATCAAACCAAATTGGTGAATAAGATCTCTGAAGACAAGACAAAAGAACCCTCCTCACAATAATTTCACTACTAAAATCTACCACGAAGTATTCTATTAGATGTTCTACTTAAACCTATTTGGCTTTGGCTTATGGAATGTGTTCCACACAATGTCAATCATTAAACCACAACCCAACAGATTTTAAATCATAGTGAAACACACTATTCAAATCTTGAGTTCTATTGAGTGCTTCTACCTTTCTTGTGAGGTTTTAGAAGGAAAAAAAACATATTGCAGAAAGATTGAGACTTACGACAGTGGGCCATTCCACAGAACTTGCATGAAAGATGGCATTCAGGGCATGATTCTGGGCACTTGATAGTCCCTGTGCAATGTGAAAGGTATCCATCATCTCCTGGTTTATCTGCCTTGCAATGCTTGTCCTTCGGAGGCTTCGATCCCACAACCACAGCAGCCTGCAGAACCAGGGTAACTGATATGAAGACCAACAAGAGCTGATACTTATACTTCTTCATTGCCATGACTGGGACTCCAGCAGCCTACCCAGTAATTCTAATGAACTGTAGTTTGTGTGTATCACAAACCCACTGAGACAAATCACTTCAACATGCTTGAAAATCCTTATGATCCATTCTCATTCAACCAAAGATTCCATGGATTCCTTATCTCTTACATCGCAGTGGAATCACCATCTAAACTATCTCACCCCACTCAAAAGGAATCATCTACCTTTTTATAATTTTGAGGGCCGAGGAGCGTGTGAGATGAGTTACTTCTCTCGTGATTGTCAGGCCTGGAGACTCGTGAACAAATACTAAAAGACAAAGGATTCGAGGTCGTGATTGCCAGGCCTGGAGACTCGTGAGTCGTAATTTGTAAACAAATATTAAAAGACAAAGGAGTCAAGGTCAAACTACAGTTACAAGCATCTCCAACGGTAAAACAAAAGGAATGCATTATATTATTCTGTTAATCTGGGCTTTTGAATCGAACCAGGTCAGTATATTGGAGTTCTAGTCTGGGTGCTTATAAGCTGGGATGATTACTAAGAAGAAATAAATATTCACAATTAATCTGAATTTATAAATATTCACAATTAATTTGAATTAGACTGGGTATCTTGCTGAAAAGCATTTTTTTGAATTCAACTTAGTAATATTTTTTGTTTGTGGGGTGAGTTACACCAACTTTTAACATGGCTGAATGTTTTGTTCCTCAAATTTTAAAGAAGCGATTTAACATGAGGAAGTGTCTTAACAACACATTCTCTCACAAACTATCCTACACCTCGATAACAACTCAACTGAATAATATTAACATGGGTATAGACTTTTTTCCTTGCAAAGCATCATTTAATTCAAATTGTAATGTGGTTGAAAACTGTATAAGTTGAACTGGGTTGGATGGTTGTATTTTAAAATAAACGGTACATATTTGACTTTAATTTTAGATATGTTTTGTTTTTTAATTTTATTTTATTGTAAAAGAATCAAAATCTATGCTCAAATCTATGGATGTGTTGAAAAAATCAGATTCAGCTTCACTTTTTTCAAAAGGAAAACGTAGAAGATGATGTTTAGGGTTATCAGTTTAGTAGTATTTTCAGATTTATTTTGATGTGCATTTGTATCATTATAGATTAATCAAACTTTACTATTTGTAATAATTTTTGTCTTTTGTTATCTTCAGGGTGTAGGACAGTTGGTGACAAAGTATGCTGTTAAAGTATTCTGTGATGTTAAGTCACTAGTTCAAAATCTGTGAGGACAAAAAATCCAGCCATATTAAGGGTTGATGTGGCTCACTAGCAAACAAAAAAAACCTCTTACTACTTTGTTAGTTTGTAAGGAGACAAAATTAATTGTTAATGAATAAAAAAGGACAAATCTGTATTTGTCATTATCATTATGACATATCTATCTATATTGTAAATACACCTTATTCCTTTAGGTAGAATTAAATTAGATTTTATTCTCAATTGTAAAGAATGTAATAGATTTTATACTGGAATAAAAAACTAGATTAACAACCATAATCTGTGATCCGTGTATGGTCAAGTTTTTTTTCCCTCTATGTCAAGCTTCATAAAATTTAGACCCTCAAATTTATATTAAAAATCTAAAAAATCACTCGTAATTATTTTTATCAATTTAGGAGCTCGAGTTCATTTAATTTGCAGTTTAGATCAATAGAAATCTGTCATTACTAAGTTCAAAAGTTCGTTCGTTTAAGTTGTAGTTTAAATCTGTGGATCTCTGCTGTAACTAAGTTTAATTCATATAAACATGTGATAAACCAATACTATGTAGTTTTTTTTACATACATAGTAAAAAATAATTGGATAGTTCTGATAAGGAGAAAAGGATAACAATTGATCACCTAATCAATGAAGACAGATGGTTTCAATAAATATAGAGCAACTGACGTGTGATAAAGCAATACTCTGTAGTTTTTTACATACATAGTAAAAAAATTGGATAGTTCTGGTAAGGAGAAAAAAGGCATAACAATTGATCACCTAATGAATGAAGAAAGATGGTTTCAATAAATATAGAGTAACTGATTTACCAGCATGTGACAAAATGCACTGTCAAAATATAATGACAATTAATATATGTAAAGTAATAAATGTTATATTGATTAGGATATATATACTTAAATATTTTTAGATCTAACAATAATATAGGTAAAATTACTTGTTTATAAGATGTATATTGTTTATTAAATATAAATATATATCATATTTAATATTTCATATACTATTATCATGGAATACATTTAAGAATATATAGTACTAAATAAGTAAATAAGTATGATTTAAAACTGTATTTGTATTTGTTTGGTTAAAAAATAGTTTTTTTTGGAAGTAAGGAAGTAGGTTAACTACCTAAAACCTCGAGGAATTTGGCAAGAGTGAATGTCTACCCATTTACTAATCACCAACAAGCTATTTCAAGGGGAGTGGTTTTCCTTGAATAACAATGATGAGTCAGTCTACATTCATGGATAGCAACCAATGATAGTTGTCTCCACTGATTTTCTCAGTGTTTTTTTTGTTTGATCCTCCTAGGCCACACCAACCCTTAAAATGAGTGAATTTTCCACAAGTTTTGCTAGCTTATCATCTAAGCCATCAAAATCACGTAGTGATAGCACCTACTTAGGCCACAGAAGACACTGAAGCTAGCAGGATTTGGCTCTTAAAGTTGAAGGACATGGGGGTGGGCTTTGATCCACTTATGTGTGTGGCAAGTCATGAAACTTTTTAATATAATCATTGTGAGTGCAACCACATATTCACTACTTCAAAATGTCCCATGACTCCAAGTTAAACGACCCTCATTAAAATTAAATCTTACACCCAATGATGAAAAACTCATCACTTTCCACCATTGAATTCAAACCTTTTAAACAAATTTTTTCAATATATAAAAATAACACTAAATATATTAAAAAAAAATATACACATAGTAAAATGAAATGTCAGGGATAGGACATTCACAAACATTAAAATATTGTTTGGTTAACTCAGAAATTTGTCGGCAAATCATGATACATCTCCTTTCTGTCTGTGCGCTCGGATTTACTATATTTTCTCTTATTTCAAGCAGGCTATCTATCTTTATTCGATAACGTCAGATTGGTACCAGTGCCATTACTAATTGTTTATTATTTTTTTCCATGTTAAGCACCGAATTTATGGATAGTCCCGTGAGACAGCGCGGTTGGTAATGACAAGTACCTTTCTTCAAGTGTTGGGAGGAGGTCTTGAGGTTAAATCCGGCTGGGTCTTCGGGACGAATTGTAATGGCTGCTTGTGATGTAAATGATTTATATCTCTAATATAAATCGAGTTAATTTCTCGTTGGAAAAAAAGCACCGAATTTATGGTCACATTAAATGAAGACGAGTGGTTGCTACATAGTCGTCTCAAAATGTCAAAAAAGTCAAACCATTTAAAATTGTCATATGTATCTTCAAATTTAGATTTTATTTTTTATAGTTTAAATGTTTTAAGTTTTTTTATTTTTTAAGTGACTATCATTGAAATCTAGCAATATGATTGTTAGTGAAATGTCAATTTTATAATGTTTAAATTTTGTTTTTGAATGCAGATTCAGTGCCCTCAAGAATGCAATCTCAACTATGAAATCTGCAATTCCAACTATGTTTCTAATTTCTCAATGGATTTTGGACCAAACCCATAAAAAAAATGCCCTTTACTAATTATTATCTAATTTTAAAATTTCACAATTTTTATTGGATTTTTTTTTTTAATTATGCAAAATGGGAAGAGTTATTAGTTAATAGAGTATAATAATTCGTTAAAATTTAAACTTTAGATTATTTTAGTTGAGTTTGTAATTGTTTTAAGGTTTTTCAAAAATATCTATTAAATTTTGAAATGAAAAGAATTATTTTGATTTTTCAATTTACATTTATTAAAATTGTTATTGGTCCCTAGTGGGTGCCATAACTCTTTCAGAGTAGCCTTGTGTTCCAAGTGCCGTAGAGCCCTCAGACTTCCTAGCCAACTTGTTGTTGAAGCCATGGAAGGGAAGTGGTATAGTCGAAGGATTGTTGAGTAGAGAAGGGGTACACTTCTTGGGGCGGGATAGACTATGGGAAATGAAAGACTCTGAGGGGGAACTATTGCTAGAGTTGGTGTCATTGGCCTTGTCTTGTCTTGTTGAATGTTGTATGACCTTAGTGAGATTGATGAGAGTACCTTTGCCCTGGTGGATTCATAGCCCCAGCTCGGGGGTGACATGTTGTTGAGAGTGCATGAACAATAGAGTCTACAACTGGGAGGAACGTTTGGCTTTTGCATGCAGTTGGTGATTTACAACAAAAAATAAGTTTTCTTTTATGTGTATTATTTTGTTGAATAATGTGCATGTTTATATTGATTCTATTTGATGCAATTGTACATAATTATGCATGGAATGTATGTTGTGAGGTCTCCATAAATATGTTCATATGCAGGGCATATTCATTAGCGAATGGTATAAGAGGAATTAATGGGCTGAATTGGAGAGAATTCAAAAATTGAGTGGATGACAGAAGTCGGGTTTTTAGTGACAATGCCCAAGTGGGGACCTGGGTAAGTTACATGTCCAATACTAACTACAAATTTGGATAAAGTGGATGAGAAACATTTTCAAAGGCTTGAATAACATGGAATTGTGTAATAATGCTAGAATGATTTTTTTTAAGAAGCTTTTCCATATGACGGGTGAGGATTTCTAGAAAGACTTCTTTGAGATATCTGAGCATGTAGGAATTTCCATCCTTCAAAAATTGTAAGTTTTTAAACCTTTTATAGTATTGCAATGCACATACATATTCTTAAAATGGAAAATAAAACAAGTGCAATCACATATACACAGAGATTTATCATGCAAACCCAAATCGAGAAAACCATTGCACCTCTAATTCTTATTCATCATCATACAACTTCATTGTTTACAATATATATATATATATATATATATATATATATGATCCCGCAGCATCCAAAACCCCTAATCCGTTGACTCAGAATAGACTACAACCCTAATTTTCTTAACCATAATTAGAAAACCATGGGCTTTCATGATTAACAATCGAGGGAAAAAATGCCCATTGATTCTCTACACCAAGAGAACTTCTCAGTGCTCACATATTTTGTTAATGAATCTGCAACATTCTCCAAAGTGTCCACCTTCACCAGTAACACCTTCTTCTCTTCAATCATGTCTCTGAAAAATGATATTAAACATCGATATGCTTTGTCTTAAAATGATAAGATATGTTCCTCGCCAGGAATATTGCACTCTGTCTGTCATAATCTATTCTTACAACTTGTTGTACCAACCCAATACTTGAACACATTCTCGCTAACCATACTACTTCCTTGCTTGCATGAGTGGTTGTCATCTCACTGATTGTTCCTCCAAATAGGCTAAACACATACCCACTTGTAGATCTTTGTGATCCATATTTCCAATATAGTCTACAACAACAAAGCCATGAATGTCGAACACTCTATCCAATCCTAGTCTTTCTTGGTAGCACAATCCATAACTAGTAACACCACATAAATACTTGAAAAACCTCTTTATTGTTTTATAATGCTCATTTCTTGGTTTTGACATATACCTGCTCAAAACTCTCACTGCATGTGCAATGTATGGTCTAGTATAGACTGTTGCATACATCAAACTGACAACCGCACTAGCATATGGAACATAGGACATGTCCTCTTCCTATTTCTGTGTCTTGGGAAATTTATTTGTATATAATTTTACACCTACAGGAATAGGGACCTTGATTGGTCTATCCTGCATATTAAACCTCTACAATATTGACTTAATGTATTTTCTTTGATTCAACCCGAGTTTCATGTTTTCCCGATCTCTTTTAATTTACATGCCCAAAATAAATTTTGTACCATCAATATATTTCATGTCAAATTTATAGGACAACTGATTTTCACATCTTGGACAATTTAATTGTTGTTTCTTATCAATGACATATCATCCACATACAAGACCAGATAAATAAGACAATCACCTACTAATTTGAAATACACACAATGGTCTTCTTTGCTCCTTGTGAAGCCAAGTCCCAATATATAAGTATCAAATTCTTTGTACCACATCCTTGGTGATTGCTTTATTCCATACATGGAATTTTTCAGCTTGCATACTAGCTCTTTAATTCCCTTCACTGCAAATCTTTTTGGTTACTTTCTATAGATTTCTTCTTCCAAATCCCCATGTAGGAATGTTGTCTTCACATCCATATGTTCTACTTCAAAATAAAAAGCATAAACAACAGATAAAAGAAATCTAATAGAGGTTAACTTGGAAACAAGAGAAAAAAATTCACCAAAGTCAACTCCCTCTACCGAGGAATAACCTTTTTATACTAATCAAGCTTTGTATTTCTCCACTTTTCCTTCTACATTCAACTTCTTCTTAAAACCCCATTTGCTACTAATGGGATTTCTTCTAGTTGGTAATCTCACTAGATCCCAAGCCTCATTCTTGTCCAATGATTCCATTTCTTCAACCAAAGTGCTTTTCCAGATTTTTCCATCCTCTAAATCCACTGCCTCCCTGACCATTCTAGGATCATCATCAGTGATAAACAAAGAAAAATTGAATGGAAATCAGGTGGAGTGCACCTTTCAAGTTTCCTTCTTTCCCGAACTAATCTTCTCAATACTGGAGTATGAGGCTCTTCTTCTTCGGATTCATGTTCTTCTGTAGAGTTTGATTCATTACCCTTCAATTCAATCTCTATTTCTCTAGTTCTTCCTCCCTTGTTAGGACTTCTTTTTTTACATCTTTGATTTCACTAAATACTGCATTTAGAATATACACTACCTTCTTAGTTTCTAGGTTCCAAAGCTTATAACATTTTAGACCATCTTTATAGCCAATAAATATACACTTCCATACTTTTTTATCTAGCTTAATCCTATCTTCCTTTGAAATGTGTACACAAGCATCACATCCAAACACCCTGAGATGTGTAAGAGAGGGTTTTTTTTCCAATCCATAACTTGTGTGGAGTCTTGTCATCTAACACCGATGAAGGTTACCAATTTACCAAGTAACAAGAAATATTCGTTGTTTCTGCCCAAAATTCTTTTCTTAACACAACACCACATAGCATGTTCCTTTCTTTTTCCATCAACGTCATGTTCATCCTTTTTGCAACTCCATTCTGCCAAGGTGTGTATGGGGTAGTATTTTTCCTTTCTATACCACACTTTTTATAGAATTGAACCTCAAATTCATTCTCGCATAATTCTCCACCATTATCCATCCTTAGGACCTTAATTTTATTCTCTTCTTGATTTTCTACAAGAGTCTTAAACTCTTTAAATATTTCAAAGACTTCATATTTCTTCATGAGGAAATAAATCCATGTATTCCTAGAGAAGTCATATATGAATGAGACATAGTACACATATTTACCGAATGATGTAATTGACATAGGTCCAAACACACCATTGTGCACCAACTATAATACTCTCCCTGCGCTTGTAGCACCAAAGGGGAATCTTACTCAATTCTACTTCTCATATAAGCAATGTTCACAGAAATCAAAATCTAGAGAGAAATTGGACATACCTTCAACCAAACCCTTACTGTGTAGTATTCGAAGGCCCCTGTCTCTGATATGTCCCAGTCTTTAATGCCACAACATACTCTTTTCTCCAAAGACTATAGGATATTTTCCTTCTTCAACTCCAATCTTAGGAAAAATGGAAATATTTCACCCATCACTAATAATGACTCCCAACAGCTTATACAGAGTTCCAATTTGAACTCCCCTCAACAACACCATTGATCCTCGAACCATCCTGTAAGTTTATTTTTCAAACATTGTTTTTACACTTGCATCGTCCATCTCACTTACAAAAATAAAATTTCGGGCCAATCCTCGAAGGCATAAAACACCAACAAGTGTTCTAATCCTATCATTCATGAGATTTGATTTGATTTTTCCTCGTCCTATGATTTTGGATATTGAGTTCTCTCCTAGAAAATCATCATCCCCATCATACATTTTATAATCGCAAAATCACTTCCTTTTATGAGTCATATGAAAGAATGCACTTGAGTCGACCATCCATGCCTCATGATCTACGTGTGTGATTGAAGAATCCAAGTACACATCCCCTCCTTCATTTATGGAGGTTTTTTCTTCTGTAGAAGGAGCATCATTAGATCCCTTCCCTCTCCCAACACTTTTGGATCTACAATGTTTCTTGTAATGCCCTTCTTTTCCACATCTCCAACATACCTTTACGAATTTTCAAGGAGATTTAGATCTCCCAATTTAGGACTTATTTTTGTTTCTTTCTTGTGAGTACTCTATCCTTCCATATTTTTCCACCTCATCTCCTCTGACAACAAGGATGAGACAACATCATCTAAGCTTAAATTATTTGCATTACTGCATATGGCTACAACTAGACTAACCCACGAGTCTAGTAAAGAGAACAATAAACTAACACACTTATCTTCATCATAAATATTAATATCAATATATAATAATTGACTTACCACGGTATTGAAGGCATTTATATGCTCTATTACCAAGTCTCCATCTTTCATCCTTAGGTTGTACAACTTCTTCCATAGGAACAATTTGTTTACCAGGGACTTAGGCTGGTACAAAGCCCTTAACTTATCCCATAATGTCTTGGTTGTAGCTTCCCCTGACACATTCAGTAATACTGAATCTAGGAGACACAATCATATTGTTCTATTTTCCTTCTAATCCAAGTTTTTCAAATCTTATGTTGACATTCCCATAGGTGCAATTCCTAGATCCACAACGATCCATTGATCTTTGTCTACCAAAAATTCTCCCATATTGAGCTACCAGGGCTCAAAACTTTTCCCATTAAGTTTTCCAATCTCTGTTTTTTAACTATTCACCATTTCGTTTCACCACAAGAATCGATATCGTAGAGCTCCCATTGTAACAAGGTTTATCATAGACCAAAGGAAAATCCTTATCCACAAAGGTATCCTCCCGAAGCCATTAACAACTCTGATACCAACAATAATTTTTAAAATCTTTTACAGTAATGCAATGCACAAACAGATTCTTAAAACCAAAAAGAAAACAATTGCAATCACACATATACATAGAGATTTACCCTGGAAACCCAAACTAGGAAAGACAACAACTTTTTTAGATCCACACCTCTAATTCTTATCCACCATCATACAAATTCATTGTTTAAAATACAATATATAGGATCTTGCGGCATCCAAAACCCCTAATCCATTAACTTGGATTAAACTACAACCCTAATTCCTTAACTGTAATTAGAAAACCATGGGATGAAATACCATGCACCACTAAATTGTTAAAGGTGAAAAAATTCACAAACAATTGGAAAATAAACTCCCAATTTTTTTTTATCAGGGGCTCTGTTAGCACATAATTATGACTGGGGGTACTCTCCTGAAGGAGCGTCCCTTGGGCGAAGAAAAAAGATCCAAAAAACCCACTTTCCCAAAGTTTTGAGGGCAGGCACGTCATTTTAATGAACGGGCACTTTTGGGCGATCACGATCTGCCCGCCTGAATCTACGACTCTCATGCG
>JASDQU010099954.1:521261-572164 GCA_032191745.1 Picea mariana
TCAGGACCCATGTATCCTGCCATGTCCAGCCACATGCCCCCCCTTTCAGCTCATCTCCCTCTCGTCGCCTGCCATGTGTGCCTTTTTCCCAGTCACCTCCACCTCAGCACCTTCCTCCATTCGCTGTCTCCTGTCCCCATATCACTTACACGAAAGCACCCCTTTCCCCCCCGCATCACCTTCACTATAATGGTGCCTACAACCTCCTCGTCAAGCATGCCACATCTTCCACCTCTCATCCCGTGAACCGTTCGGTTGGTCCAGGTGGCCCCTCGAGAAGACCTCCACGTCCCCAAAAGGCAGAGTTGACCAAAATCGTTCTTGATCCCAAGAGGGCGGTTATTGCAGTTGTTGGAGGTGGTTAGACATCATCTCCGCCATAAATGGAAAGTCTGGAAAAGGACTAAAGCATGTCAATCCATCCGCAGGACAGTCAGGAGTCCGATTGCAATCGTTCGGAGTCTGCATGCGCAGACTGTCAGAAAGCATGCAAACGTAATGCTTTTATTGCAATATCTTGTTTTCGCTGCTAGGGTTTTGTATGGAGTATATTTGGGCGTTTTTGCCATTTTTTGAAGGGGGGTCGAGGGTTGAGCAAGGCTCCCGGTTGTAAAACTTTAATGAAGCACTGGTTATTTTGGTTATGCATGAACTCTTGAGACTTCTTGCCTTATGAATGTTAGTTTCTTTCACGTCTTTGTTTACACTGTGTTAGAGTAGCTCGGAATTGGAGGATCCAGTCGAGTTGTAACTGTTATAGGATGATGTAGGTTGGATCACTGTAACAGTTGCATTGTTTCTAATCAGTCCCTGTGATTTTCTTAGCGCTGAATGACTTGGAATTGGAGGATCCAGTCAAGTCCCCCCTTCAGTTCCTCGAAGCCCTGAACCAAGAGGATCTTGCATTCAGAGTTTTTCTTCTGCAAACTGCTGAAAGGCCTGTTGCCTGAGGTAGTTTGCTCACTCCTCTCACCAAGTCTTTCACTTGCTCATATTTTAATCAACTCACTGACTGAAGTTAGATCAAGACCTCCTTTATTCCTTACATACCAGACCTAGTCCCTGAGTTAGAGCGATATCTTCGTGAGTCTCTACCCATTTGACACCCATTAAAACTATCGTGACATAAAACTGATGGGCGTTGGGCTCTGCTCCTGCAAGCAATCCAAGAGTGACTTCTGACGCCAACATTTCTAGCGCCGTTGCCGGGGACGAAGTTGAAAATTTTCCCTGGGATTGAACGACATTGAGCCTCTGATTCTGAAGGTGCATCATGTATCAGAGCCTTTGAAGATTGCTACTGTGCACCTGGTGACTCCATTGTGATGACTCCACTGTGGCGAACCTGCCGTGTTAATTGTGTTTTTCAGAGGCATACACACGTGGTCCCATCCACAACTGCCTCTAGCTACACCTGAAACTAATCCAGAGGTGGTTCTCAGAAAAGGAAAGGCCTCTGAAGGAGAAGCTTCCACCACCGAACCAGGTAATCCGCCATCTCATTCTATAGGAACTCCATTTTCTTAACAGACCTTTTTCTGAGGTTTCCCGTTTCCTGAATTTTGGGAGTGTTCCTGCTGATTTTTCCCTTCCTGGTCTGGGATTGGAGGGAGAAATCCTTGTCACTCCTCTCTCCCCTAAAGCTCTACTTTGGCGTAGACCCAGGACCACAGAAGATTTCCCCACTCCTGTTTTTACCACTCCTCCTCTTTTTACTGTTGCCACTTCTGCACGAAGAGAAGCATCTGCTGACTTAAGCCCGTTATCCTTCTCCCTAAATCCCCTATTGTTTCCCATTCTACTTAGAGACTCGTTCCCAATAGCCCCTTCGCGAACTCCTTCTCCTCCAAGTTCTCCTCCACCTAATATTCCTATGGCTGGTGCTAATCCCCCTCTAAGTAGAATGGACACCATAGTAGCTGCCAGATATGCTCCCTTAGTCCTGCCTCAACCTGTGAATCCTCTCCCTCCTAGAGATTACCTGAAATATATGCCCAAGTTCACTGGGGAAGAGGACATAACTGCGGAAGAGCACCTGGCTGCTTTCTATAGTTATGCAGACAACTTGAACATTGTAAATGAGAATGTCTGGATGAGAGTCTTGGTCCAGAGCCTGGATGGTGAGGTGAGGAAATGATTTAGGGGATTGGCCCCTAGATCTATTGCTGGAATTGAAGCTCTAGATGGTGCTTTCCTAAGGCAGTGAGGAGATAAGAAGGATTTCATGTATTACATGACAGATTTCGAGTCTTTGAAGAAGATGGAAGGAGAGTCTGTCTCTAACTTCTCCAAAAGATTCAATAAGATGTATAATAAGATTCCTGCTGAGATAAAGCCCTCAGAAGCCTCTGCCAAAATTTCTTATGCTAGTGCATTCGGCCCTGATTTTTGTCTTCTATTGAGAAAAAGGAGAGCCGACTCCTTAGCTCAGATGCAAGATGTAGCCATTGAGGTGTAATCTAACGTATTAGCAGCTGATAGACTAAGAAACAAGGCTGACACAGAAAGGAGAAAGGGAAGATCTGAAGCCTCAACTTCTGGCCCCTCAGTGCCTCACCCTCAAATGGATGAACTGACCAAGATGGTGAAGTCTCTGTCTACAGAGATGGAGAGAATGAAGGTGGAGGGAAGGAAAGCATACAAAAATCCTCACAACACCGAAAACAAAGGAGGTTTCAGGAGGCTAAACAATATTGCTCCCTCGACTATGCAAAGAGACCAGAGGGGAAGAGATAGAGAAGACCAGAAAATTCAGCCCCCTTTTCAAAATAATTTGGTGGCCGATGAGGAAGAAGGGGAAACAGATGGGCTTGATCTTGAAATCCACTGCTTCGGAGACACTCCTCCTTTTCCTCATCTCACTCAATCAGCATACGAGGAATCTCTCATGGACAGTCAGCTAAATGAACTTAGAAAGGGAGACAAGGCTAGTAGCAGCCAAGGCAGGTATAACATGAGGTCCAAGAAAAAGATAGCAGCACCTGATGTTCCTGAACAGTTCCCTAGAACAGAGAAACCTGCTAGTGAAGTAGCAGACAGTAACAAAGGTAAGAGGGCTCAACCCCTCTCTCCCATGGTCCAGAATCATGTTCCTGAAGTAAGAGAAATCCAAAAGCTTACATCTTCTTTTAATTTTGAGCATGAAATTCAAAACATTAGGATCCCCGTGCCCCTCACCGAATTGATTAAACATGAAGAGTTCAAAAAACGCTTCTCTGGGATGTTACAGTCTGAAGCCCCATGCCTTCCCACAGACTCCATCAATTTGCAAGATGAAAATCCTGCAATTATTCTAGGTCCTATGGTAGAAGACAGGAATGATTCATCCCCTCCCTTCTACACTTCCTTGAACATACATGACAAGGTACTGCACAACTATTTGATGGATTCAGGAGCTTCTCACAACCTCATGCCCAAAACTGTCATGGAAGAATTAGGACTAGAGGTCACCCGAGCCTATCATGACCTCTATTCTTTTGACTCCAGGAAAGTTCAATGTCTAGGAGTCATCAAAGACCTGGTCGTGACCTTGTTTCAATTGCCCATGAAAATTGTGGTCATGGATGTTGTAGTGGCTGATGTCCCCCCCAAGTTCGGTATGTTGTTATCAAGATCTTGGATAAAAAGACTGGGGGGAACTCTGCAGATGGACCTAACCTATGCTACTATCCCATTGTTTGGAGGAGAGCATAGGAGGCTATACAGAGAAGCCCAATTGGCCTATATAATCAGTGATGAAGCCAATCCTACCAACCATCCCATTTTTTCCTTGGACACTGATTTAGGTTCCAGTTTACTACAACTCACTCATGCTCCCGAGCCTCCTCTTAAACTCAGAACACATCCCACCACTCCTCATGAATTTTCTCCCCCCATCTCCCCCGTCTGGAAAATGTTTTTTGATGGAGCCTCTTCCAGGGAAGGCCTTGGTGCTGGGGTATTTTTTGTATCACCTGCTCAAGAAACCATGTCTCTTTCATACAAGCTAGAATTTGAAGCTACTAACAATGTGGCAGAATATGAATCTCTTGTTATAGGATTAAGAGCTACAAAGGAAATGGGAATTCAGGAGGTAGCAGTGTTCAGAGATGCAGAATTGGTAGTCCAATAGATCATAAACGCTTATCAGGCTAAGCATCCTCGACTCAAGAGTTACAAAAATGAGGTATGGGACCTAATTGACAGTTTCTTCTCAGCATTTAACATTTCTTTCATCCCAAGAGAGAAGAACACAGTGGCAGATTCCTTGGCTACATCAGCAAGCAATTTCAAAGTGCCCTTGCCACCCAAATTCAGATACGATGTAGAAGTAAAATACAGGCCCTCCATACTTGACAATGTCAAACATTGGAAGGTGTTCGAGGATGATCTTGAGGTCAAAAGATTCTTGGAGACTGTTGAAGAATTTTTAGAGATGCATATTGACCAAGACTCTGTCTTTGAAGAAAAGCTTGATGGAGGTAATTTTCTGAATAAGATTGCAGAGCGTAACATTGTGCAGCTTCCCAGCAATCATGTTCCAAGGGGACTGGTTCCTTTGGAAAGGATTTTTGATAGAAATGATGTGGCATTAAAAGGGGAAATCTCAGAGGATGACGCTGATACGACTCAATGCAACGTTGGCACTGAGAATGAACCCAAGTTTGTCAAATTGTCAAGAAGCCTGACAACGGAGCAGAGGGATGAATACGCTGGACTATTGAGGGAGTTTGCTGATGTTTTCACCTGGACCTATGGAGATCTCAAAACATATGACACTTCTGTCATCGAGCATAAAATCCCATTGAAAACGGAAGCAAAACCATTTAGGCAGAAGCTAAGACAGATCAATCCTATGTTGTTGCCTATCATGGAGAGGGAAGTGAAGAAGCTGCTACAGGCCCAGATCATCGTACCACTGAGATATTCAGAGTGGGTGGCCAACTTGGTACCAGTAAGGAAAAAGAATGGAGAAATTAGACTCTGTGTAGACTTCAGAAACCTGAACAGGAGCTCATGGAAGGATAACTACCCCTTACCAAAGATGGAACATATATTGCAGAGGGTAATAGGAGCATCCAGGATGTCCAAGATCGATGGCTTCTCTGGCTACAATCAAATCTTTGTTCTTCCTGAGGACAGGGAAAAGATGACATTTACCACTCCATGGGGCACATTCATGTATGCCAAAATGCCTTTTGGATTGATGAATGCAGGGGAAACGTTTCAACATGCCATGGACATAGCTTTCATTGGGGAAAAGGATAAGTTTGTGGTCATCTATCTGGATGACATAACAGTATTTTCAAAATCTGATAAAGAACACTGTTGTCATCTCAGGAAGGTTTTCCTGAAATGCAGGAGTTTTGGCATTTCATTAAATCCCAAGAAATCTTTGTTCACCATGCAGAAGGGAAAGTTACTAGGCCACATAGTATCAACGGAAGGAGTCAGGATCGATCCTAGAAGATTTGAGGCAATAAAAGCCTTATCAATCCTGAGATCTAGGAAGGAGGTCCAATCTTTCCTTGGTAAGATTAATTTTCTGAGGAGGTTTGTTTCTAACTTTGCTGAGGAGGTAAAACTTATAACAGCCATGTTAAGGAAAGGAAATGAAGTGAGGTGGACTTCTAAATCGTGAAATTCCTTTGAGAAAATAAAGAAGGCCCTGACTGAAGCTCTTGTGCTTATCAGTCCCGATTACTCAAAGGATTTCCTTATTTTTTCCTTTGCCTCACCTGACACAGTGGCTATTGTTTTATTATAGACAAACGAGGTTGGGCTAGAGCAGCCTATTGCCTATTTTAGCAGAGCTTTGAGGGATGTCGAATTCAGGTATGAAACTATGGAGAAGCAGGCCTATGCCTTGGTAAAGGCTCTCAAAGCCTTTAGAACCTATGTCCTGTAGTAAAAAATCATTGCCTATGTCCCCTCGGCTGCTGTTAAAGACATTCTTATTCAGCCCAACATAGACGGGAGGAGGAGTAAGTGGATAGCCAAGATCCTGGAGTTTGACCTGGAAATAAAGCCTACCAAATTGATCAAAGGTCAAGGTTTAGCCAAGCTGTTGGCTAAAGCAAATTTCCAAGCTTTGGGGGCTAAGTTTCATCAACGAATGCTCAGGAATTCAGCAGGATTAGCTGTCTGAAATAGACCCTCAAAAGGAATCCCCATTGGCTCGATGTCCCTGGTATAAGGATGTCATATATTTTCTGCAGAAGTTGCGGCCTCCAGACGGCCTGCAAAGAAACAAGGCAAGAGCTCTGAAGCTCAAAGTAGTCAGATACTGCCTTATCGATCAGGTTTTATATTGGAAATATCCCCTAGGGTTGCTTTTGAAATGTGTAGATCCACAAGAGGCTGACAGGATCATGGTTGAATTTCACGATAGCCTATGTGGAGGGCATCATTTCTGGAAAACCACAGCCTACAAAATTCTCAGGGACGGATACTACTGGCCCACCGTATTCACTGACGTCTGCAGAAGGGTCAGAGCCTGCATCAAATGTCAAAGATTTGCAGGAAAACGACAGCGCAAGTCTTTGCCTTTAAATCCTGTGGTTGTTTTAGGACCTTTCCAGCAATGGGGCCTAGATTTCATTGGAGAAATCCACCCTGCTTCCAGTGGGCAGCACAACTGGATCCTGACTGCTACAGATTTCTTTACCAAGTGGATTGAAGCTATCCCCACCAGGTGTGCTTCCCACAAGGTAATCATTGGATTCCTGGAAGACCTCATCACGAGATTCGGCTGCCCAAGTAAGATTGTCACTGATAACGCAGCGTATTTAAGGGCTGATCCGTTAGCCCAGTTTTGTGAGCAATTTGGGATCAAGCTGATCCATTCCACCCCATACTATCCCCAGGGCAATGGTTTAGCAGAGTCCTCCAACAAAAGCCTGATAAGGATCATCAAAAAAATATTGGAGGACAACAAAAAGGCCTGGCATTCAAGGTTGAATTTTGCTCTATGGGTGGATCGAGTGACCACGAAGAGATCTATAGGCATTTCCCCTTTCCAATTAGTCTATGGAGCAGATGCTATTTTTCTTTCTCAGCTAGCCATTCCTGTAGCAAAATTCCTCCAGGATCATCAAGAGGAGCCTGATGACATGATCAGAAGAATTCATCAGCTAGTGGAAGTCCATCAGGCTAGAGAGCAGGTAATGAGCAGAATTCAGGACCATCAGCAGAAGATCAAGCTGGTTTTTGATAAGAAGGCCAAGAAGGAAGAGTTCAGATAGGAGACCTGGTACTCAAATGGGATGCTCCTAAGCAAGATAAGGGCAAGCACAACAAATTCGAGGCCCTGTGGATCGGGCCCTTCAAAATCTTCGAAGCATTCTCGAATAATACCTACAAGTTGCGGGATTTGAAGGATCAAGAAGCTTTCAATGGCCCTGTGAATGGGCATTTCCTAAAAAGATTTTTCTCTTGAGCCACACATGGTTTTTTCGCCGTTGTAAATATTGTCTTTCTTTCTGTCTTTAAGTTTTAAATAAATGACTCCATAGCCCAATAGCAAGGCACTGAAGCAGCAAAGGAGTTCTCGGCATCCCGCAGGGGGCGTGTCGTCCCCCATGGAGCCTAATGTTAGCACATAATTATGATTGGGGGTACTCTCCTGAAGAAGCGTCCCTTGGGCGAAGAAAAAAGATCCAAAAAACCCACTTTCCCAAAGTTTTGAGGGCGGGTGCGTCATTTTAATGAACAGGCACTTTTGGACGATCACGATCTGCCCGCCTGAATCTACGACTCTCATNACCCCCCCCCGACTTTCTGCCTTTAACGAGGGGGGGGGGGTCTAGAATCGGGCGTGCACCTTTCCAATGGTGGATATTGAGGCGCCCAGATCAGTGGCTCTCAAGCCTTTCTGGACCCTCTTGTCGTTCTTCTTTTAATGAGAAGGGGGGGGGTCCGAAATGAGGTGGGGCCCCCGCCTGTTGTGTCGACCTCCTGCACACCTTTCCCATCTCAGGACCCACATATCCTGCCATGTCCAGCCACATGGCCCCCCTTTCATCTCATCTCCCTCTCACCGCCTGCCATGTGTCCCTTTCGCCTAGTCACCTCCACCTCAGCACCTTCCTCCATTCGTTGTCTCCTGTCCCCATATCACTTACACGAAATCACCCCTTTCCCCCCTGCCTCACCTTCACTATACTAGCGCCTACAACCTCCTCATCAAGCATGCCACATCTTCCACCTCTCATCCCGTGAACCGTTCGACTGGTCCAGGTGGCCCCTCGAGAAGACCTCCACGTCCCCAAAAGGCAAAGTTGACCAGAACCATTCCTGATCCCAAGAGGATGGTTATTGCAGTTGTTGGAGGCGGTTAGACATCGTCTCCGCCATAAATGGAAAGTCCAGCAAAGGACTGAAGCACGTCAATCCATCCGTAGGACAGTTAGGAGTCCGATTGCAATCGTCCAGAGTCTGCATGCACAGACTGTCAGAAAGCATGCAGACGTAATGCTTTTATTGCAATATCTTGTTTTCACTGCTAGGGTTTTGTATGGAGTATATTTGGGCGTTTTTGCCATTTTTTGAAGGGGGATCGAGGGTTGAGCAAGGCTCCCGGTTGTAAAACTTTAGTGAAACACTGGTTATTCTGGTTATGCATGGACTCTTGAGACTTCTTACCTTATGAATGTCAATTTCTTTCACGTCTTTGTTTACACTGTGTTAGAGAAGCTCGGAATTGGAGGATCCAATCGAGTTATAACTGTTATAGGATGATGTAGGTTGGATCACTGTAACAATTGCATTCTTTCTAATCGGTCCCTATGATTTTCTTAGTGTTGAACGACTTGGAATTGGAGGATCCAGTCAAGTCCCCCCTTCAGTTCCTCGAAGCCCTTAACCAAGAGGATCTTGCATTCAAAGTTTTTCTTTTGCAAACTGCTGAAAGGCCTGTTGCCTGAGGTAGTTTGCTCACTCCTCTCACCAAGTCTTCCACCTACTCATCTTTTAATCAACTCACTGAATGAAGTTAGATCAAGACCTCCTTTGTTCCTTACATACCAGACCTAGTCCCTGAGTTAGAGCGATATCTTCCTGAGTCTCTACCCATTTGATCACCTATTAAAACTATCGTGACATAAAACTGATGGGCGTTGGGCTCTACTCCTGCAAGCAATCCAAGAGTGACTTCTGATGCTAACAGGATCTACCCACAAGATCCCCAATAGGGGGACCTACAATCATGCAAATAATATATCACATACCCAACAAAAATATAGGAGTTCTGTGATGATGGGGCTTAATGTTCATAGTCTTTTTTTAACGTACCCAACTACCAAACATAGTCATGTGACGTAAAAAATATCTGGTCATCATATCTGATACCATTTTAGTAATGTACCTAGCCTTCAACTAGCAACAATACATGCACAATTCACATAAAATGAAACTCCTGCTAATTAAAGAAATTATTTTACTGTTAGCCGATTTCCCATAGCTTACAACTACAATTTATAACAGATTTAGCTACGGGATATAACCATAAAAAATATGCATCTGAAGCATGCTAATAATCAACATGAGATACAACTAAACCGTTCATTACAACAACATATAATTCAATCTCACTCACGCAGATTTCATGCACAACAATAACACATGTAAATAACTTAGTACAAGATAAAACACTTATCTTTATACAAGAATCGTGCAACCAAATTCTTGGGATGGACGTTCCACCCAATCATAGTCTGGCTATTCCAAATCTCAACATCCAGTCACCCCTAAGATGAGGCTAGAAATACACAAAAGAGGGTGGTCTCTCACAGTCCACTCACAGCTCATAAATCTCTCAACCCAACTGATATTTTTCTACATCTATCCCGATTTTTCCACTAGCTCTCTTCCTCTTGACCTGTCCAACCCAAGGAATACAACATTCTCTTATCAAGGTTAACCCAATGGATGTACCATCCGTTTATGAAGGCTAAACCAAGGAATGCTCCATTTGTTTATCAAGGTCTCTTTGGCACAGACAACTAGGAATCTCTCAGCCAGGAACTCAAGGGAAACCGCTGCTAGGAAAACTATCAACAAACCAACAAAAAACACTTGTTTTTCTAGCGAAACTCACCCAGGAGTTTACTCTTTAGGCCTGACAACCTAGATCTCCAATCTTCCAGCTCCAATTCACTCTAATTACGCTCAATATTTCTCTGGAATTTTCCCTCCATGGCTGGATCGACTTCTAGCTCTGTTTTCTTGCTCTCTGTGTCCCCCTTCCCTGCACCAACCTGACTAACTGAAAAAATGTCACCCTGCTTCCCCTATGGATTTCATCCCTTTGGCTTGCCTTTCTTGAATCACACTCTTCCCCAAGCTGATTGTACTTAATCCCCATGTTCCCAATATCTCTAGGATGTGACCACTCACACCCACCCTCTTACATGTATTCAATGATTGGCATTTGCAAACACTCAATCTGAAAAGTGAAGGTTCATATACAAATAGAAATTTAGGAAAATGGTTTAAATCATTATACATGGGTAATTCCCCCTTGGACCCCTCTTGGTAGTTATACGAGACACTCCCCTGTCTTGTGGATTAATTCATCCCCCATCTCTTGTCCATGTCCCCTTAGCAACTGGAATCACTTTTTTATTAATAAGACCAAGAAATACAATTCACATATTACATCACTTGGTTGTATCCACATATTATATCCACATAATCATTAATTAGACTGAGGATTATAGTGGTTATGTTACATTCCCCCTCCCCATGCTAATATATATATATATATATATATATATATATATATATATATATATATNACAATACTTAGAAAATAAATTATGTAATTTTTACAATTCTAGCAACAGCTCCAATCAAAATCTCATTTTCCTCTCACCTCGCCGACCCAAGGAATGCACCATTTGTTTATCAGGGATAACCCAAGGGACGTACCATATGTTTATCAAGGCTAACCCAAGGAATGAGCCATTCTTTTATCAAGGTCTCCAACGCAGTTGGTCAGGACTCTAAGATGTGGTTCCAAAACTCTAGCTGCTCAAAAAAGAATCTTGCATTATGTCTTCTTCAAAACTGTCAAAATTTGCGGGTATTCCTCCCATATGTTTTCTTCATGCTCCCATGTAGCATCTTCAGGACCGTAGCGGGTCTAGTGAACGTTTACCATCCCTATGGATTTGTTCCTAGTCACTTTGACTTTCCGGTCTAGGATGCGTACTGGTTCCACCCGAAAATCCCCTTCGTGCTCCACCTGAATCACATTCCAATCAATTATGTGGTTAGGATTAGGCACATATTTCTTTAACAATGACACATGAAATAAATTATGCACTCTCATGGATGCAGGAAAATCTAACATGTATGAAACTGGCCCTAACTTTTCTAATATTTCAAAAGGCCCACAATATCTTGCTGCCAATTTCGAACAACTTCCTAATCTTAGCGAACTTCTCTTTGCCTTTAATTTTAAGAACAAATGTTCTCCCACTTTGAAATATCTGAAAACTATGTTCTTGTCTACATAAATTTTCTACCTATCCTAGGTGCCTTTCAAATTATGCTTTATCTTTACCATTTGATCTTCCATTTCCTTTAACAATTTTGGCTCAACAAATGTTCTGTCTGTTGGATTATCCCAACTCATTGATGTGTTGCATTTTCTACCATATAGTGCTTCAAATGGACTCATTTTCAATGAGGCTCGATACCCATTATTGTAGGAAAATTCAACTAAATGGATATAATCTTCCCACTTTGATGGTTGATCCATCACATACACTCTAAGAATGTACTCAGTTATCATGTTAGTCCTTTATGTTTTCCCATCTAACTCTGGATGATATGTTGTACCAAGATTTAAATATGTCCCAAAGCCCTTCAAAAAACCCTTCAAAAAATTGGAAGCAAAATTTGGATCTCTTTCTGAAACTATTGCTTTAGGCACTCCATGTAGCCTAGCAACTTCTCTCATATAAATTTATGTGATATTTGTTTCCTTGTGTGTAGTCTTTACTAGAATAAAATATGTTTCTTTAGTCAATTTGTCAACCACCACCATGATGGAATCATGTTGCTTTACTTTTCTAGGAAGCTTAGTAATAAAATCAATCACGACAACTTCCCACTTCCACTCCGGAATGGGAAATGGTTGTAGCAAACCTACTAGGTGTCTATGTTCTATCTTTACCTTTTGGCATTCCAGACATGTGGCTATGTAATTAACCACTTCTTTCTTCATTTCTGGCCAAAAATATTGGTTTCTTACTCTTGTAATTATTTTCTGATATCCTGGGTGCCCTACATATAGCACATTATGCATCTCTTCCAACACTGTGTTTTTCGGCTCACTGGAATTTAACACATACACCTTACCTTTGTACATGACAATTCCATCTTCTTTCAATTCATAATAATTAAATTTCTGCTGAAAATTACCTTGTTGTAATGTCTCTTTTATTTTTAAAAAATTCTTATCTGAATTTTTTGTTGCAATAACTTTGTCTTTCATATCTGTCTTTTACATGCTAATGTCTGCAATATTCACTTCACGAGCTCTCCTACTAAGTGCATTGACCAATTGATTTTCCTTTCCCTTTATGTGCTTAATTTCGAAATCACATTCACTCATAAATTCCATCCATCTAGTTTGTATATCATTTAGTGTTGGTTGTCCAAAAAATTTCTTCAGACCATATTGGTTTGTCCTCAACTCGAATATCTTACCCATAAGCTAATGTCTCCACATTTTCAATGCTTGTAAAATCGTTACTAACTCCAAGTCATGTATAGCATAATTCTTTTTGTGCTCTTTTAATTTTCTGGACTCATAGCATACCACATGATCCTTTTGACTAAGGAATCCACCAAGCCCTTCCTTGCATGCATGAATGCACACAAAAATATCTCCATTTGGATCTGCAATCTTCAATTTTGGTGCACTTGTCAATATTCCCTTCAACTGTTGAAAAATCTCGTCACACTTGGAAGTCCATTCAAATTTCACTCCCTTCTTTTGCAAAGAAGTGATTGGACTTGCAATCTTTGAAAATTATTTTATGAATCTTCGGTAGTAACCGAAAATACTATGAATGATCTAACATCTATCACATTCTTTGGTGTTTTCCATCCTCTAATGGCCTCTGTCTTCTCAGGATCCACTACTATCCCTGCTACTGATATTATATGCCCCAAGTAGTGAATATTCTTTTGATAAAAGATGCACTTATTTAGCTTAGCATATAATATGTGCTCTCTTAAAACTTGCAACACCATTTTTAACTGCTACTCATGTTCCTCTTCCGACTTAGAATATATGAGTATATCATCTAGGAACAAAATCATAAACTCGTCCAGGTATTCCCCGAACACTCCATTCATTAGACACATAAAAATTGTTGGGGCATTTGATAGCCCAAATGGCACTACCAAGAATTCATAATTCTCATATCTTGTTCTAAATGTTGTCTTGTTGATGTCTTCTTCCCTTATTCTTACTTGATGATAGCCCGATCTCAAGTCAATCTTTGAAAAGATTCTCGCACCTTTCAACTGATCAAACAAATCATCAATTCTGGGTATATGATACTTATTCTTTATGGTGACCTTATTAAGTTGCCAGAAATCAATACACAACCTTAAGGTTCCATCCTTCTTCTTCACAATAAGAACCGGGGCTCCCCAAGGTGACACACTTGGTCGTATATACCCTTTTTTTAACAATTCTTCAAGTTGCATCTGTAACTCCTTCAATTCCGGTGTACCCATTTTGTATGGTGTCTTGGACACCGAGGAAGCTTCTGACACTAAGTCAATAGAGAAATCAATGTCTCTCTTGGGTGGAAATCAAGGAATTTATCTAAAAACGTCTTCAAAATCCCTCAAGACCGGATGGTCTTGAATGCTTATCAATTTATCTTTGGTTTCCTCTTCCATATGGGCTACAAACATTTGACATCCCTTCCTGAAGCTCTTCTTCAACTACACAGATGAAATCTCTTTAATAGCTACAACTCTTGGAATGCCTTGAATCTTGCCTTGCTTCCCTTCCTCATCAAGACATTTGTTTGTCTTATTGTAACAGTCTAGGACAACATGATGTTTTTCCAACCAATCCATGCCAATTATACAATCATATGAACCCAATGGTATGATGCTTACATCTACCTTCATGTTGAGTCCATTCATGTCTATTTGACAATATTTAACCCATTCATTGATATTTCTCTTAGCCCCCTTGGCTAACTGAACTAACCAATATTTCTTATGATTACTTCTTTGCAAGTGAAATCTTTCAACAATGTTAGCATTTATGTAACTATGAATAGCTTTGGAATCAATTGAGATTTCTATGGGCTGGTCATCAATCTTACCTTCCACTTCGATCATAGGGGATTAATATTCTTCCTTCTTATTGTCCAAGGCTGCATAAATCCTTGGCATTATTCCTCCCATGTCTTCCATTGTTTCAGCCTCTTGAATGTTGTGGACATTCCTCATTCTTTTTCCTTTATGAGGAAAGTCCTTATATAAGTGATTCCCTTCACATCCCCAACATTGAACATGCTTCTTCCTTGGCCTTTTCCCAAATGAATCGACATTCTTTTGACCGTTTTGGGTTGTATGGCCTTACTGATTTGATTGGGAGTTATTTTTGAAAACGGGTGGCTTAAAACCTTTCTTCCTTTGATCCTTTTTCCCTTTCATCTTTTCATTCCAAGCCTTTTGGAACACTGACCTTCCTTTTCTTTACTCATAAATGTGACTTACTTTCCTTATGGTTTCTTCCAAGGTATTGGGGTTATCATATTGAATCTTGTTACTATAGAAGGAGGATAACCCACTTAGAAACCTATGGATTTTAACCTTCTCATCCTTGATGAAGTCAACATACTTCAACAATTCAAAGAAATGCTTCTCATATTCCTCCATTTTCATGGTTCCCAACTTGATTTCAAAGAAATCTTTCATCTTTCTTTCATAGTAATGCTCGGAAAACATTTCTCTTGGAAATATCCTTTGAATTGTCTCCATGAGATTCTTTTCTCATCGAGGTTCTTGGCTTGCTTAAGTTGATCCCACTACATGGACGCCTTTCCTTACAAGTGGTAGGTGGAAATCCTAGCTTATACCTGGGATGGGTAGTCATACAACCAAAAATATTTATTCATTTCCAACAGCCAGGCCTCTTCCTCTTCTCCTTTCCTGTGCTCACCATTGAAAGTAGGTGGCTTGATTTTCCTGATTTCACCTTGCAAGATGTCCGCCTCAATCCTTCTTCTTTTCCTCTGAATAGGAGACACACTTGGGTTTCTCCCTAGCCCTGAGCTTGCATGAATTCTTCTAGTGGACTGCCTTGGGGAATGATGGTGTCTACTCATTCTTCTTGAATGCCTAGCATTTCCATGATCAACCCTTTTGCTATGGGATCTTGATGTTGATACTTTTCTAGAACTAGTTGCTTGCTTGGTGCCAGAATCCTTGTTAACTTGATTATCCATCATATTTAAGCTCTGAAGTATCTCTTCTTGAGTCTTTATAATCCTTTGATTATCAACCCTGTAACTCTGCACTTCCCTATATAGACTTCTCATAGTTACATGCCCTTGCCTATCTCTTCTTCCATTTGATTATGTCTCAAAATTCCCCATGATGGCATGCAGACCTATGAACTCTTCTTAATGGTTGTAATATCCTTGAGCATCTTCCATAACTCCAGTCCTCGTATAGGAACTAAAGTCTCTTTATGTACTTCTATTTTTTCAAGAAATGTGCATGTAATAATTACCGTTAGAACATGCATATTATAAAACATTTTATTAATTAGAATACATGTTACTTCTTCATCAATTTATAAAGGATAGATTGCACTAATTCAAATTTTGATTTGCTTGATGCAATCCTCCTAGAAACAACTTTCCAATGACTAAAAACTTGCCTAAAATCAAGCTTTGGTTTGAAAGTTATAGCCCTTTGAAGTTCTTGTACAAATCTACAACATCTCTGGAGACCTGAAGTCATGAATTCTCCTCCGTTGATCTATCTTAATGGATTCATCGTGGATATGAACCATATTTATTTTTCATACATTCCATGAACCCACCACCAACACTTAGTTTATTTTTCCTTCACGGACTCATAAACTTGTAACCTTTCTTTCATAAATTCGTCCAAAAAATCTCAACACTTAACCATTTTTCCACTTCTTTGTGGACTCACAGACTCACAATATTGTAACCTTTCTTTCATAAGTTCATTTGAAGAGTCTCAACACTTAACCATTTTTCCACTTCTTTGCGGACTCGCAGACTCACAATATTGTAACCTTTCATTCATAAGTCTGTCTGAAAAGTCTCAACACTTAACCATTTTCCCACTTCTTTGCAGACTCACAGACTCACAATCTTGTAACATTTCTTTCATAAGCCCATCTGAAAAGTCTCAACACTTAACCATTTTTCCACTTCTTTGTGGACTCGCAGACTCACAATCTTGTAACCTTTATTTCATAAGTCCTTCTGAAAAGTCTCAACACTTAACCATTTTTTCGTCTTCACGGACTCACAGACTCATAATAAGGCTCAACACTTAGCCATTTTTTCTCCTTTGTAGACTCACAGACTCATAATAAGTCCCAACAATTAGCCATTTTTCTGTCTTCTTGGACTCGCAGACTCATAGTAAGTCCCAACACTTAGTCATTTTTCCATCTTTGCGGACTCACAGACTCTTAATAATTCCCAACACTTAGCCATTTTTCCATCTTCGTGGACTCACAGACTCACACTTGGACAAACTTCCAAGATCTTATCGTAGTTTCGTGAGATTGACAGTTGGTTTGCCACATGGCTCCACATCAACTGCCAACTGTAATCTTGTCCAACATGTACCTGCCACCGTGGCAACACCCATATTTCTTCTACCATGTAAGTTTACATGTGGCCTCCATGCCATGCCGACGTCATCGTACGGAAAAATACCTAAATTTATTTGATTTACTTATTTTCAAAATTTTCAAAGGGACTCAATTATTCACATTTCCCTTGAAATTCCTCTCAATTTTAATGCGGTAATTTCAACAAATTAATTCCAAACATCCTTGTTCCGACATTCTGCCAAACAGTTTCCTTTATAGTCTGTAAATTTCACTTCCGCGTTCCACCAATTGGCCCATCCAGGCTCAGTGTTGAAAATTGGGCTCTGATACCACTTTGTAATGTACCAAACCACCAAATCTAGTCATGTGACATAAAAAAATATCTTCTCATTAGATTTGATGCCATTTTAGTAATGTACCTAGCCTTCAGCGAGAAACAATATGTGCAAAATTCACATAAAACAAAACTTCTTCTAATTAAAGAAATTATTTTATTATTAGCCGATTTCTCGAAGCTTACAACTACAATTTATAACAGATTTAGCTATGGGATATAACCATAAAACAGATGCATCTGAAGCATGATAATAATCAACATGAGATACAACTAAACCATTCATTACAACAACATATAAGTCATTCTCATTCACGCAGAGTTCATACACAACAATAACACATATAAATAACTCAGTATAAGATAAAAACACTTATATTTAAACAAGAATCGTACAACCAACTGCTTGGGACAGACGTTCCACCCAATCGTAGACTAATTGTTCCAAATATCAACAACTAGTCACCCCCAAGTTGATACTAGAAATCCACAAAAGAGGGTGGTCTCTCACAGTACACTCACAACTCATAAATCTCTCAACCCAACTGATATTTTCCTACAACTATCTTGATTTTTCCACCAACTCTCTTCCTCTTTAACTGTCCAACCCAAGGAATGCACCATTATTTTATCAAGGTTAACCCATTGGATGTACCATCCATTTATCAAGGCTAACCCAAGGAATGAACCATTCGTTTATCAAGGTCTCTCTGGCACAAGAAACTAGGAATCTCTCAACCGAGAAATCAAGGGAAATTGTAGCTAGGAAAAATATCAGCAAACCAACAACAAACACTTGTTGTTCTAGTGAAACTCACCCAAGAGTTCACTCTTCAATCCTGACAACTTGGTTCTTCATTCTTCCATCTCCAATTCGCTCTAATTATGCTCCATCTTTCTCTAGAATTCGCCCTCCATTGCCGCATCAAATTCTAGCTCTGTTTTCTTGCTCTATGTGTCCCCCTTCTATGCACCAACTTGACTAACTGAAAAATTGTCGCCCTGCTTCCCCTACATATTTCCTCCCTTTGGCTTGTCTTTCTTGACTCACACTCTTCCCCAAGTTGATTGTACTTAACCCCCATGTGCCCAATAACTCTGGGATGTGACCACTCACACCCACCCTCTTACATGTATTCAATGATTGGATTTTGGAAACACTCAATCAGAAAAGGGAAGGTTCATATACAAATAGCAATTTATGAAAATGGTTTAAATATTATACATGGGTAATTCCCCCCTGGACCCCTCTTGGTCATTATCCTAGACACTCCCCTCTCTTGTGGATTAATTCATCCCCCATATCTTGTCCATGTCCCCTTAGCAACTAGCATCACATTTTTATTAATAAGACAAACAAATACAATTCACATATTATATTGCTTGGCCATAGCCACAAATTATATCTACATAATCATTAATTATACTGGGGATTATAGTGGGGACATTACACTTTTGGCACCCAAAAAATATAAGATCCGCCCATTTTAATGGAAATTGTGTGAGTTTTTAGGTAATAGTCAACCATTCAAAGTTTCACATTTTCACACTGGCCACCACATTTCATAGATCCGATATTATAAATCATAATCTGAAAGTTGTTAACAACATGGATATAACAATGTGTTTCTATGGAAATGTGGAAATGAATGAAATTATGAGTGTTGTTGTTGTCAATTAATACAATGAACTTATACTTCTTGATATTATCAACCAACTTTAACATCCAAGGAGAAGAAATATTGGTTAAATGAAGAAGGGAGATTTGGGTTTCTTCACCTAATTTCTCAAGAAGTAGAAATCCTTCGGTGATGGAATTAACTTCCTTTTGATTCCTGCCACCAACTTTGTCATCAATAATGTCCTAAAATATGGCCATAAGTGTTTTAGAAAAAAAATTCCTAAAATATGGCCATAAATGTCCTAAGAATCGTGTCATCACAATTGTAGCAAAGACCCTTGAGTTGATGTTCCACCATTTCATTCTATGTCAACTTCTGGATCTTGATGGATAGGGTAGGTTGTTGAGGAGCTACCATATTTGGGTTGAGACATGGAGCAAAGTTGGGGTGTTTACATTGAGCATAGGACATAACTTGGGCATGAAAAGCAAGTTGGTGGCCTTCAACCAAGTAGTAGGGTGGTTCATTTCTACATGGGCTCTAATTTCTTCCTTAAGACCATTGATTAAGCATTGCTTAAAAAATTCATTAGTTGATTTTTTTGTTCTAATAACTAATTGTTCAAAAGAATCAATATAGTCTTCTTGTTATAAAAATAGGATCGCAGAGCAACAAAATAAAAAAAATGTGGAAATAAAGCACATAAGATACATAATACAATAGAGACACAGATATATGTGGTTCACCCAATGTGGGCTACGTCCACCAAAGAAATTGCCAGGTCCTTCTTTTATTATTATCCAACAAATGAAGGGATACAACCTACAACACACTCATTGTAACTTCCTCTTCTTTCTCTCACTGTCTCCTCTCTCAGAATACAATATTTGCATTGATCCATAGCCATAATACATTTCCCTCATAAAAGAGATTACCTTCTAGGGGAAGAAACCCTAACATAACTTCTACCATCAGATCTGTGACCTTATAATGAACAATCCAGATTTACAATGAAATTACAATATACATTTACAAGGAAAAATTTCCTTCGGGGGCTTCATCCACGAACCCTTTCCGGGGGCCCGCTTGCCCCCAGACCCCACAGAGGGGGTAACCCCCCTTTGCACTCCCCTGCATGGAGGAGTGTACATTCTTCTGGGGTGTAAATTCTTCATGGGGTATAAACATGGCTGAAAACAAAGATCTCTGAATCAGGAAGATGATCAGGCTCCACAACCAACAACATCCCACTTGGAGACTGATCTTAACAACTCCACCGTTGTTGTATCTGATGGAATATGAACCTTCTTGGACTTGGAAAATTTCTCATCTTCACCTTCATTCTTGAAGACCAAATGAAACTGAGCTAGAACTCAGTTTCTCCCTGGTTACTCCCTTAGTTAACATGTCTGCAGAATTATGGCTAGTGTGTATCTTTTCCAACTTCAAATTTCCATCTTCCAAGACGGATCGTATGAAATGGTACTTGATTTGTATATTCTTAGTCTTCGAATGGAAGGATGAGTTCTTTGCAAGATGAATGGAACTCTCATTGTCACAATACAACCTGCTATTATCTTTCTTCTTTCCTAATTCCTCCATAAAATTTTGTAACCAAATCATCTCTTTACTAGCCTCTGTAGCAACAACATACTCTCCCTCTATTGTTGAAAGTGAAACAACCTTTTTTAGTTTTGAAATCCAACTTATTTTTGTTCCACCTATAGTAAAAACATACCCTATGGTGCTCCTCTTGCTATCTTTATCACTTTCCATATCTGAATCAACATATCCCTGTAGAACAATGTCTGAACCTCCAAAACATAATGCATGAGTAGCAATACCTCTAAAATACCTGAGAATCCACTTTACTGCCTCCCAATGTTCTTTACCTAGATTGTTCATATACCTTCTCACAACTCCCACTACATGTGCAATATCTGGCCTTGTGAAAACCATCGCATACATCAAGCTACCAAATCCTGATGAATAAGGGAACCTGAACATGTATTCTATCTCCTCCTCTGTCTTGGGACAAATTTCCTTAGCTAATTTGAAATGGTTGGCCAAAGGTGTACTAACTGGTTTTTCATTCTGCATTCTGAACCTCTCCAACACCTTCTCTATGTACTCACCTTGAGACAATGTCAATTTGTGATTTTTCTTGTCTCTTGTTATTTTCATACCAAGGATTTTCTTTTTGGAACCCAAATCCTTCATCGCAAATGAATTAGCTAATTTATTCTTGAGCACATTTATATCCTGCATATTAGACCCTGCAACAAGCATGTCATCTACATACAATAGCAATATAACATAGCTTCCATTTTCTAGTTTTTTAAAATAAACAGAGTGATCAAAATGACATCTACTATAACCATGTTTTGTCATAAACCTATCAAACTTCAAATACCACTTCCTTGGAGCTTGCTTTAGGCCATACAATCTCTTATTCAACCTGAATACCAAATTCTCCATCCCTTTGACCTCATACCCCTGTGGCTGCTACATATAAATCTCTTCCTCCAAATCCCCATGGACAAAAGTTGTTTTTACATCTAGCTGATCAAGATGAAAATATTCTACTGCCACAAGACTTAAAATAGTCCTAAATGAAGTCATTTTAACAACAGGAGAAAATATTTCATCAAAATCTATACATTTCTTTTGTGCAAATCCCTTTACAACAAATCTATCATTGTACCGCTTTTTTCCTCCTCCTTCTTCCTTCAACTTGTAAACCCATTTATTTTGCAATGCTCCTTTTCCTGCAGGTAATTGAGCCAAGTCCAAAGTCTAGTTATTTGCCAAGGAATCCATTTCCTCTTTCATGCTTTGCTCCCACTTATTTTTGGTGTCTTCCTGCATTGGCTCTTCATAACATTCTGGTTCACCATAATCAATCAATAATAAATAATACAATGAAGGAGAGTATCGTTCAGGGGGTCTACTTAACCTAGTAGATATTCTAACAACACTTGCAGGAGTTTGATGTACCTGCTGATCCTCTTGTTGTAGATTATGATTTTCTGGTACCTTTGGAACTTCTTTTTCAATGATCTCATTAAGCACTGTGTATTCTGGTTTTTCTTTTTCCTGTTTCTTTCCCTACAACTGATCTTTGTACATGACCTTCTCATTGACTATGACATCTCTACTCCTAATGATTTTTTTATTTTCATAATCCCATAAGCGATAACCAAAATCATTAGCACCATACTCAATAAAGGTACACTTCTTGGATTTTGCCTCAAGCTTTGTTCTATTTTCTTTATCAATATGGACAAATGAATCACAACCAAAAGTCTTCAAAAAAGAATAGTTTACCTTTTTACCTGTCCATGCCTCCTATGGAATTCTACCATCCAAAGAGCTTGAATGTCATCTGTTTATTAAGTAAACAATAGTATCTACAACATCTTCCCAGAGCAGTAAGGGAAAACCAACATGCAATCTCATACTCTTGCATGCTCCATGATTGTCATGTTCATCCTTTCTGACACACCATTTTCTTGTGGTGTTCCTAAAACTGTCTTCTCTTTACAAATCCCATGGTATGAACAGTAACCATAAAATTCCTTGTTACAATATTCACCTTTATTGTCTGATCTGAGACACTTTAACCTTTTTCATGTCTCATTCTCAATCAAATCTTTCAATTTCTTAAAAGTATCAAAAACATCAGATTTTTTTCGAATGCAATAAACCCAAGTTTTTTCTAGTTGCATCATCAATAAAAGTAACATAATAACAAGATCCACCAAGAGATGATACTTGAGTTGGTCCCCATACATTTGTATGCACAAACTCTAACCTTTCACTCTTCTTTTCTTTTCTGACTCTGAGAAATCTGACTCTCTTTTGTTTTCCATAAACATAATGCTCACAGAAATACAAATCAATTTGTTTAATATCTGGCAACGAATTTCTTTTGTGAAGTATCTGCATCCCCTTCTCACTCATGTGTCCATGCCTATGATGCCACAGTGTTGTATCCACTCCTGTAGAAGCTAAATCTATAGGAGAGTTATTATTAGCAGTACATAAATACAATGTGCCTACCTTCTCTCCTTTTGCTATCACCAATGATCCTTTGGTGACCTTCCACACCTTATATGTAAATATGGATATACAACCTTCTCTTTCCAACTACCCTAATGAAATTATATTTTTCCTTAGATCTGGAACATGTCTTACCTCTTTCAAAAATTGGGTATTACTACATTGATGAAATTCCCAAATTATTGATATCACAAATTGCATAGGAATTTTTTTGCTTGTGTTGTAGAAGATAGGATTTGCATGAAAAGGCTAAGGTTTGCAGGGTCCTAATGACATATGAGTGTCAAGTGTTGTGGCTTTCTAATATACCAGAATGTTTCTAGCAATATTACTTGGACCATTCTTTCATGGCACCAACTAAGGAGGATAAATTATACCCTTAACAATACTACCTAATTTCCTAGTATGCGAGAGTGACCTCCTTGAGTTTTGTTCTTGGTGTATTATAGAAATAGGATGAACAATAAAATTATATAATACTAGTTTTAGGTGCACCTAGGGGGGTTTCGATATACCCATATGTATGTGAAAGACAATTTTGTATACATGTATTGTATGATGCGGTACTACTTGAAGGGGTACCAACAAAGGCTGCAATGGTGTCCAACTAAGTGATGCCTCTTGTATTTTATGTGTGTATTCCTCCCCAACCATAGGTTTACCTACTAAACAACGAATCTCTATGTTATTTAAAGATGTTAGAACATGTCTCTAGCCTAAAAAACAATCGGAGCATGTGTTGGCACAAGAAAGTGCTCCGATATCACTTTTGGTGTTCTTTGTTAGTTGAAACATAATATTCAAAGCAAAGTAGACTTGATTTATCTCTAGAAATCAAATAATCAAAGAAACATGGAACAAAATACAACTGTGGAAAGAAAACAAATAGAACTAGAAAATAGTAAGCAAATCTTTATTGATATTGAAAACTGGATGCAATGTTCACTTGCCTCTTTGAGAGGGAAACCTCCAACATATGCATAGCTCCAAATACAATAATATTCGCTTAACAACTAACTACATACCTTCTATTATAATATATAGTTTCTAATTGATCAAAACCTTAACCACCTAATGGATCTACATTAATGAGGCCTCAACCACTAACTAGTGGACCTTATTTAATGAGGCCACTTACATTTATTGATTTCACACTCTACTACCTCATGGGGCCTTATTTAATAGAGATGTCCCTCAATACATTAAGTAGCAATTTATTCCACTAACTAGGGAGTTAGGGTGGGACCCTAACAAAACCTAACAACACGCCTATGCTTTTCAAGGATTGTATAGTAAAATGGTATTCCAATCTCAACAACAAAGAGAAATTACTACTATCCCTAAAATATTTGTCATGATTCTTTGAATTGTTGGTTCCCATATGATATTGAGGTTTCTTGGAAGCATCCTATAAATTTTCACTTAAGTCCCTAATGAAAGGTTGAATTTGTATCAGAATTAGAAATCCAAATATGTAAGAGTATTATTAACAAATCTATTGATCCATATATTTTGATCCAAATAGGTACTTCTCAATGGTATGTTTTCCTATAACATAAGATCTAGTTATAACTAGTCATCTAAAGAGACAACTGAATTAAATGATTATATTAGGCTACACCAATTTTCATTTAGCAAGAAAGATCTTAGTCACAAATATTAAGTCATTGGTCTAAGCACAAAACCATTGCTTAGTAACTATTGATATTTGTTGCAAGCATATATTCCTTGTAATGTACTTCAACATCTTAAAGCCTTTGGATTTGGGTAGATCCACTTCATCTAAAATGAGATCAATTTCTTGGCATTCTACATTTAAAACACTTATGATTCCTCTAGTTGTACTAAATGCAATTACTATCATGTACATAGATAAAGGTAGCATCACTCGCCTACCTTGTTTCCCTAGAAGGAATTGGAGAAGCATCAATAATACATGAGGTTCAGGACCCAGAAACAAGAAATTGTGGTCAAGCACCTCGACCATCAACTTCATTAGAAGATCCATATGCGTAGAGGTATAAGGTGTGCACAAAATGATCAAGTGACATTGTAGGATTCCCATAGAGAAATAACATGAAAAACTATCACTAGTAGAGTCCCTAGGAGTTATTTACAACAATTATTCCTCCATGAATGATGATGTTATCCTTGTAGCATAAATTTCTGGATAAACACTATATGCAAAATTTCCGAAAGTCCAACGTTTCGAGTGGACACTCCACCCATCATCAGGGACAACCAAAATCGCATATGTCTCACTATGGAAACTTACATTCTCATATGTTATCCTTCCTAACACATTTAACCTCATCATTGACCAAATACAAAATATTAAGGTTATTTCTTGTGTTTTTAAACATGATATCAAGTTTCCCATGCTCCTCCATGGCTAAATCCACCACAACACTAATATCTTTCTCTTCACTCTCATCACATTGCACATAAGTTTTTGGAAGAGAAAGGGATTGCGGTATTCTTGCCTACATAGTTCATGTATGACTGTGCAAGACACTTGGTGTCCATGTACTCTAGCAAAGACAACAAAGGTTCAATGCTTGGCACAAAATGGTGGATTTGACACATGTTGTTGTCTTGAGGAATGACAAATCATTTTTCAATTTATAAGATAATGTAAAAGTTTGAATTTAAATCTATGCAATTTTTAATATGATATACTTTTGATGAATCGTTCATAAAACAACTGTACTTAATTTTGTAGGGGGTTATCTTGGAAACCATTCTTAACTTTTAGGGGATTAGCTTGGCAACCATTTCGTTGAGAAGAAAAAATAAAAAGAGCAATTTGACACTTGTGCACCCACTTGGGCATGATGTCTAGGTTCAACAACTATAACACACCTAATAACTCTCATAGAAAGAAGTCCAAGGGCTTTCAAGCAATGAATTCTATATTTTTATGATGCAATTTGTGTGAGGCTGCAAAAGAATACTATCAAAACATTGAATTCCTAATTAGCATCAATATATATTACACCATGGTCGACATATAATCCCATAGACAAGGAAAGAAGTGTATTAGAGATGGAGAAAGTTATTAAGGTGGTAGAATTGTGAATTCATGTGGGGATATCATAGCAATAGAAGTTTAATAGTGTTAAGTCTCAATTGGAAACACTCATTCCAATGAGTACCATTTACATAGATTGAAGAAGGGTGCTTTCCCCATAAGGATCTTTATATCATGCATATACTTTTTTTGGTGACAAAATTTTCTATAATACACATTAAAAATTGCCATTTTTCATGTTTCTTATTATATACATGTTGATGGCATGTTATATTGTAATGAGATTGTAATGTACCATCTATTAGTTCCTAGTTGACTGGGTCCATGTGTCCATTATAATCAAAGTTTCAAAAAAATCGTTATATTTAAATTATTTATATTTTTTTTTCTAAACACTGATTGGATAACAAATTAGAATCTTTATTTTGGGCATGGTGGTGGAATCCTCCATAATCTCGCAATGCATTAAACTTCCATTTACTACTATTTTATAATGTTAGTACCATTTTCGTGGTAGTTACAGTCCAAGTACCTTGTAGAATCCACGACGTTCTTGCACACCCTCTCTGTTATCTAACATGCATCCTCTCACTGATCATTTGCAATGTTGCATGTGCTCCACTTGTTTATAGAGTGGCAACTCTAATATGTGCATGAAACCTTATCTCTTATATAGTATTTTCTTTGCAACTTCTTGTGAAGTATAGGAATAATGTATAACCATGCCTCTATACTAGATCATTTAACACTTGTTCATTTAGATTTATGTATTGCTCCCGAAATTGGGATTTTGCAATGTATTATGAAGGTTTATTAGCCACATAGACAAAGACATATATCTAGATGCATTTCTCTAGGCATAGATCAATATTATGTTTTAGTTTGAAAGCTATATTAAATCCTCGACACCTATCTATTTTAAGAACTAGTGAAAGAAGGAGGGAAAGAGGATAGAAAATTGAATACATAAGTGGAACTCCTAAAACTAGATGATCTCCATATAAACTTGGTACTAGAAGCTCTCGTTATTTAAATGAATAAAAAATTGGATATTCTTAAGGTGGATCTACTATTGGAATGCTTTCTCATGGTGATACTTTGTAGGTTGCATCATCTCATCATCAATGCTTTGTCACACACCCAACCCCTAAGTACCTTTTTAAGGTATGGGGCATAAATTTCTCACTTTGATCAATCACCTCAAATTCATGTGACTAGGATTACATCATTTTTGATTCGATGAGGGCTTTCCAATGGTTATAATTTATCCAGATATAATATCTGGACCGAAAGTTATGGTCCTTCAAAGTTATTTAGGCCTTTACTGACCAGTGTCTTTATTTGCCATGTGGCATCCACATGGCTCCCTGTCACCCAACATGCCACGTCATCATAGCATACAAATACTTGCCTAACCAGATGTTGATGCTTGTCTAGCTCTTATTGGCCTATTAATTTAATTAAACATGATTTAATTATATTATAATATGAATAAATATATCAAATGAGTGCCTAGGAATATTAAGTTCAATAAATTCCTAGTCTCCGGTCTTCGACGAAGATTCCTCATCCAAATTTTATGAATATACCCAAATATCCCGAATGTCGGAGTTTTGGAGAGGGTCCCACTTGTTTTAATTACTTGTTATAACATAGGGAAGCAAGAGATAGGTCTGGGGCTTCGCCCCTTTTTTACTTATTCATTCTATTACTCCAAACATTTGGAGTCCTGGACTCCTGGAGATGCAAAATCCCAATATCCTGAAGGGTCCACACTTGCACGTGGGCATGCATTAAATGATGGAATAGGGACATGTAGGTATGAGTCTTCAGCCATTCCATCCCAAGCATTCCAGCATCGCAGTTGTCCCGAAGTCCCAAACTCTGGAGTCCCGAAGGGGTTTTGAACTTATTAAAAGGTTAACCATGGTCGTAATTAATCTCGTTTAACAAGTAATCCCTCTGGATTTCAAGTCAAGGAATAGGTTACTTTCCACCACGAACTCTCGAAGTTCCGAAGTCCCAAATTCCCATCGACCGTTAGACAAGCAGTCATGATTCAGGAGGAAGACATTTGGTAGAAGACAAGGATGAGATGTGGCCCAATCGAATGGTGACTTGTGTTAAGGTCCATTTGACACATAAGGTCTATGAAAGTCAAGAATCAAGGTGACACATGGCACACCTACTATGGGTCCACATCACCCTAAGTGATGTCATCATGCCATGTCACTCTGGCCTTCGACGCTTCAACCCCCTTTCTCTACTCACAAATCCTCCTGAGTCCCGAAACTTCGGAATCCTGCCATGTGGCTCCGACCTTTGGCCCTTTTTTATCTTGTGTCTTAGCACTCCAAACACCCAGAGTTTCGAAGTCCCTGACTCCCATAGCAAGTCCCTCTTGTGTATGTGGCGTTCTTGCACGGGTAACCTTGTTACCATTTTCCCCCTAGTAGACACGTGGCGATGATGCCACCTTGACATGTGGTACCTTTCTCTTCAAGCCCATACCATATATGATGAGTCAACAAGATACGTGGCTTGGCCACAAGATGACACGCGATGACTTGATCATGTGGTCAAAATTCCACCGTGCACGTTGGCCACGTCAGCTTCTGACATCACTTCGACTTTCGAGAAAACACCACACTTTTTGCCTTACGTTTCCTGGAGTGAGACAACGTCAAAGTACTTACGTTGTCCTCCCACTTAGTTGATCAAATAGTTGAGAATGAATCCCAATGGATCCTCAGATCGACGGCTCATGTTGAAGGGGATGAATCCCACGATAATGGGTAAATGTCCACTAGTTGTCGATCAAATGTCAAGTTACTAGCTCGACATGTCACCTTCGGTGCATTTAGGACATTGCAATGTTCAATCACCCCGGAGCTTCAGACTCCCAAAGTCCTGAAGCCCGAATAACTTAGCCCCTTTGGGCATGGCATTGGGTTCCAATGTATGAGTCACACGGGACCCGACAAGCCCCGAGAGCTACACTCACAAATCATGCTCAATCTTCGGTTAAGCCCACAAACTTGAGCTCGTGATCACAAATCACCCACGTGCCAAGCCATGTTATCACTAGGGGAATCTCTTTGTGTTCCTCAGGTATTTTGGAAATTCTCAGAGATCCTCTCTCTGTCATAGCCTCTACGAGGTTTATCATATGCTTCCTCAACATCAAGCTAGCAGCCTTCATCTCTAAGAAATCATCTTTCTAGTTCTCTCATGTAAATATGACAACTTAATCTCTTTGTTCTTATTATGAATTGGAGATCCTCTCTCGCTCTCTTCTTTCGCTGGAACTTTTCTTCTCTTGCACACCCTTCCCCCCAGGAAGGTTCTAGACCTATCCTATCCCTTCTGTCAGAAGGAACTTAGGTCAATCTAGGCCTGCAGGAAACTACACTCTGTGGTACTTCAGGCTTACAGTTTTCTATCTCCTTAGCCAGACCCTCCATGATTCTATTCATTGGGGTAGTTGATTGCTCAACCACCAGTCCTTTTCTCATTAACTGATCTTTCCTTGGGATAAGGATGAGGATTATTATTCTAGATCAAATATTTCAGCAAAGAGGATTGGGTCATTTTGACATAATTCACCCTCTCTACAACTTTCCTCACTCTTTCCTTCTAGTGATATCATGGTCAGTATTTCAAGGCTTCACCCCCACAGTCAGTTGTTGGTAATCTAAACAATAATACATTTACATAGTTCACATGCCACAACATGGTAATCATAAATAATGATTAATTACAAGCTAGGGGAAACATGGGTATTACAATCCCCTCCCCCTACAAAGGAACACCATCCTCGATGTTCTTTATCAATAACATCTGTCATTCCTTCGTCTTTTAGTTGTTTCATCATTTCCTTCTTCTTTTCCTCATAGTCTAGTCCCTTTCCAAAACCTTTACATTCATGCCTACAACATTTTGAACAACATGCATGTCAATTCACAATTCCATGCATGACATTCTACTGTTGTTCAAAATTTAAGAGGAAATTTTTCATAATCTAGCACAATACTTATCTGTGTAGTTCGTGGATTTGCATCCATATGGTTGTCTTGTTATCTTGGCTCACTTCTTTTTTTCCCTTTGACATACCCATTGTGTGCATTATCCTAATCAATAGTTTATAAGAATTTAGTAAAGTCTCCTCTTCCTTGTGGTCACTCACCCTTCAGGCCCAAGCTCAGGCATCCCCTTATTCTCTATATAGTCCCTCAGGTGATCCATATTGCCTTGCAAAGGATTTCTCACACTAGAAGAGTTATAAATACTTCGTCGAGTCTTACAGCCAAGGCGTCCCTCTGACTTGCTCTATCGAGACATCCCTATGGCCTGTTTCACTACAACACAACATATTCTAGGGAAATCATGGCTTACCACATGGTTCTCATGTCACAACAATATCTTTTTTACATGCTTTACATCTTTGACATCCTTCATCTATCCTACCTAGATAGATCTTTTCATCTCACCTGTATCATAGGTATACAAAAATTATGAGTTATTATCATCAATTCCAATTTATAATTTCTTTCAAATCTTTCACCCTCAGATTTCCAAATTCCACATTTTTATTTTTCAGATCTGTTCCACACAAGAACCAGATTCACAAGTATGGTATTTTTCTTCCCATAGAAGTCTGGCTCAACAAGAAATTGGTCTTCCTTGTGGCTTACAACACTACCATATCCAAGACCCTTTCTTCCTACAATTTCAACATTCCTCAGCCAAACAAATTGTTAGTTTTCATGCACACTATATTTTCATTGCACGCTTGCAGTGGCTCACAAACAACTTTGGAAATGTGCATACTAACAATCAAATTCATTTGTTCAAAAATTAAATACCATTCCTTGCAGTTTGGCTCAACAGGAAATTGGTCTTCCTTATGGGCTTACAACACTGCCATATCCATGACCCTTTTCTTCTTGCAATTTCAATATTCCTCAGCCAAACAAATTGTTGGTTTTCATGCACTTTATATTCTCAAAACTATGCATAATAACAATCCAAGTCATTTTCATCTATTCAAGGGTACAAAGAAAAAGGAAATATCATTATTTACATATGCATCCTTTCAACATATTAATTTTTTCCAATTGCAATTCAAATATCAAATGACTTTATTCAATGTGCCAATGTTCATGGCCACATTCATACCCAATGCACCCTTGCATTGAGTTCAAGTTTTCTACACTTTATGACAAGCACTTGTCATGGTGTGTTGCAGCTCAACCAACCTCTTCACCATAAAGATTAATTATCCTCATTAACTATTACAGTAGGAATGTGCTTCCTGCTACAGGTTGATCATGATCTCAAATCAAAACCTATGAAACTAAAAGTTTCAGATGAATGCACTCAAGCATTCTTCCTCCATTAGTAATCAATGTGCCAACACTCATGGCCACCCAAACTATTTTTTCTTTAACACCTATACTACTCCAGTAGAGTATTGGAAAGTCCTCCTTCCTCAACGAGAAATCCATTGTATTCCCTCTTATGCAAACATGTACTTCCTCAATGCATTCCATGCAATGTGCTAACTATGAGCACCTTTATTCCCAATGTCCCTAGATTGATCATTGTACCCATGGTACTACTTATTGATGAATTTTCTTTCAGGATTCAAATCATCCTTGGCTATTAGATATTCCTTTTCTCTAATCCATACCCTACTTGGGTATCAAGGGCATACAACGGTCACTCAAAATTATCTTCATACCATGTAGATAATAAAATCTTTTCAGAATGGATTCTTACCAAATCCCTTTCGATTCCCATGTCATATGAGCATGAGATATTTTATACATGTTCTGACTGCTAGCACCCTCTCTAACATTACCTTATCAGTGTTTCTTTATGGAGACTTTTAAAAGTCCCTTTAGCAGATTTCAACAACAACCTTCTCGTATTCATCCTCTATTTGAGGTTGTCCATCACTGGTAAGTATCTTTCCAAACAACTCCAATTTCTTTCTACACATGATGTTCATCACAAATATATTAGTCATCATGTAAAACAAAAATGCATGTATCATAGCATTCAAATAAATAAATCATTTTCAGATATGTCATATCATATATTTATGTAGTTCATCACATTATCCTTAATGTTTTCATGAGTGCAATACAAACAATTCTCAATTGTTTCTGCAATCATACAACCATCATCATTATGGTGTCAAAACATTTACTTTCATCAGCACACTAATTTCTCATCCCAGAGAAAACATAATATACAACAAGAAAGGAGTTAAGGGCTCTTCCCTTTTTCCAACTTCTTCTACATAGCCTAGGGATTTTAGTCCAGCTGAATTATTCTAAGGCCTCACTGCCTTTACTTAACATGGCTCAACCAAGTCTATTGATTTAAACATACTTATTGGTTTATTTTCCTTTTACCAGATGTACTTGTTTTCACAACTGTTCTTTTAAGGACTACAACTCTGTTAAGCAATTCAGAGTTTTTAAAGTGAGAAAAGTATTCCCCCTTTTCCCTTTCTTTGCTTCTGCAATTTACTCCCTATTGAGATCTTCCTGCTCTTTTCCTTGAACATCCTTGGTTAGGCTCACCCTAACCTTTTGGATACATCAGCATGCTTCAATAGCAACCCAGCGCCCCCCCTGCTCCATTTTTTTGTTCATAACGAATCATGAACCTGTGCATTCTGCACATTACAATTGAGTTATCAGAATGATCAATATTCATTTGTTAGTATTCCATTCATGCATGATGTTTTAAAATGTAATATAGGATTCTTATATATATATAACAAATGAATATCCTAAGATGCTTGCAACCCACTGCTCACTTCTTAGCAGTCATTAAGGTTGTGACTCTATTCTCCCGACAGAGTCTTCACACAGTTCCTCCACAGGGAACTCCTTCAACATGCAAATTCCTTATTGCATATCCTTAACTATCTATGATGGCCTCAACCTTGAGTCAACTTCATCTTTATCATTTAAACTGTTACCAAATATTCCATAAGGAATATAAGCATGCATCTTTATTATGCATCTAGGTTATTTATCCACATATGTTCCTTGTTTTGTTATCTTACATCCATGATGCACTTAACCACATGCATAATCATGTTTCCTTTTATCATGACAACAAAGCGTCCTTGCTCATTTACTCTTTCATCTATTTATACTATCTTTTTCATGAGGGAATGGAAAACATTCCCCTCAATCTATTATTCAAAACAAAAATTTCATGACTCATCGGAATAGAGTCAACCATGCATCCATTGTATTCATTCAATCTTGGCAAGTGAAATTCTTGCCTTACATTTCACTCATTAAGGCAATCACATCGTGCCTTTAGTATACATATACTCTTACATCATACATGTGCATCACTTGCACATTTAATATCATTCATTTATCTATTTGGTCTTCATACCAGTCTTCATACTAGGAAACCTTATACAACATTCATTCCATGAACTCAAGCATGTATAAACATAGATATATGTTCAACATGCAAGTTCATTGCTTGCACCTTGTTCCATGTCATTCACACACATGGACATTTCAAAATTCCATATCCTTCTCCCAGATATATTACAATCATTCTTATGATAAGTCTCATAGAGATATTTATCACTGAGCTAATTTCTCTGCTGAGAGCTTGCAGTGATCCATAGGATATCCTCATGGGAAGTTTCACAGATGTATTCATAACTAGGTTTCCGTATATAAATGATAACAACTAGAAAGAAAACACTCTTTCCTCAACTGCTATAAAATCATTTCCCAACTCTTAAATACAGTCAGGGAAATTTTAACCATGCCCAAGGTAACATAACAACCGATTTAGCTTCCAACTAGTCCTAATCAACAGACCTTTCTATCAAGGGAATCATTTTCTAGATCCCCCCTCACTACTATTTAAGTATACCAAACCATATCTATATGAATACCATCCACAACCGGATGTCAATCTGACCCATTGGTCATCTAGAAGTTCCCCAACACTTCCTTTACCACATTCAGGATCAACATTTCATTAACCATTTTACCTAATTTATAATGAATTTTAATGTCTAATAACATTTGGACTATTTCCTTAAAGCCCAAATACAATTTCAAAGTCTGTTACTTACTAAGTATTTTAATATAGAACTCCAAAGCATCTTTAGGTCATAATTAGTCTTGGGCATAAATTCCATCTCTTTCTTTTTAAATTTTTGTAGAGGTTCTAGTTGTTTATGTCTATTCTCATTAAAAACATAAGATATGTTGTAAATGTAGATTAGCCTTTACCATTACACCCAAAATTCTTCCTTCTATTAAGAAAAAAACAGGGATGGAGGCCACTCTCCTCCTCCCACATGAATTCTGGTATATTAGTTTTCTATCCACCAAGAAAGGGAGGATGTTGTGATTTCTCATTCAATCACTCCATATTTCTACAGCTCCTTTTATCAAGTTGATTAGAAAAAAATGTTTCCTGGCAATTCCTGTACCTAGAAACAATTTGTTTCTCATTTCCCTTGAGAACCAAAGAGTCGCACATGCTCTCCCTTTTCAGAAAATGGTCACCAGACACATTCTCTTGTATAAACATACCCTTAAGTTAATAGGGATACACACTCCCCTAGCACAACCATGATATTTTGAACTTTCTCATGTCACTTCACTTCTACCTTGATGAAGGTTGTTCTCAATCTATAGGGCTCCTTTTTACTTTCTTACTGGTTTATTCCAACAACAAATTTCATTCATTATAGGTCAAGTAAATTGACCTTACCATTTCCATCAATCCTCTGATCGTGAGGGATCATACACATATTCATGGTTTAATCCTTTATTAAAGAATTAATTATTACTGCTACAAATCCTTTCAATCAATTCACATCCCAGTCTTGCTATTAGTTCCTATTAGCATAATCCCACTCATGTAGGAGTAGCTATCATTCTACCAAAGAAACAATATGCTCCCTTTTCCACACATCAACATGTAACTTTTTTGTTACAATAATTTGATGACAAAATCTCTATCAAGGAGTTGGTGTAGATAACAACTAAAAATTTCCAATGCAGAGGAAATTTTCTACCAGGCTTGTCTTTGCCTTGTTATACTAGTCCCATGACTGATTTCTGGCCCATTTAGGCCTAGTGTTTGAATCTTTCTCTGATAGAAAGAGTAGGGCAGGGTGTCCTCCCCCTTAAAGTTTCTTTCTAATAACATTTTTAATCGACTCTTCCATGAGCCCATGCAGACCAAGTGTTGTAGCGTGCTCTGATACCGCTCCGTCACACACCTGACCCCTAAGTACCTTTTTAAGGGATGGGGCATAAAATTTATTGCTTTTCTCACTCACCTCGAATCCCTGTGATTAGGATTACAACATTTTTGATTCGATGAGGGCTTTCCAACAACTATAAATTTGTCCAGATCTAAGATATGGACCAAAATTTATGGTCCTTCAAAGTTCTTTAGGCCTTTACTGACCAAGTTCTTTCTTCACCATGTGGCATCCACATGGCTCCCTGTCACCCGACATGCCACGTCATCATAGCATACAAAGACTTGCCTAACTAGAGGTTGATGCTTGTATAGCTCTTATTGGCCTATTAATTTAATTAAACATTATTTAATCATATTATAATATGACTAAATATATCAAAGGAGTGCATAGGAATATTAAGTTCAATAAATTCCTAGTTTTCGGTCTTCGACGAAGATTCCTCATCTAACTTTTATAAATATACCCAAATCTCCTTAATGACAGAGTTTCAGAGAGGGCCCCGCTTGTTTTAATTACTTGTTATAACATAGGGAAGCAGGAGATAGGTCCGAGCCTTCACCTATTTTTTACTCATTCATTCTATTACTCCAAACGTTCGGAGTCCCGGAGTTGTAGAATATCGATATCCTGAAGGGTCCACACTTGCACATGGGTGCGCATTAAATGATGGAATAGGGACAGGTAGGTCTGAGCCTTTGACCATTCCATCCCAAGCATTCGAGCATATCAGTTGTCCCGAAGTCCCAAACTCTGGAGTCCCGAAGGTGTTTTTAACTTATTAAAAGGTTAACCATGGCCATAATTAATATTTTTTAACAAGTAATCCCTCCGACCTTTGGGTCAAGGTCTAGGTTATTTTCCATCACGAACTCTTGAAGTTTCGAAGTCCCAGATTCCCATCAACTGTTAGATCAAGAATCCATGATCCAGGAGGAAGACATTTGGCAGAAGACAAGGATGACACGTGGCCCAATCAAATGGTGACACATGTCAAGTTCCATTTGACATGTAAGGTCTATGAATTTCACAAATCACGGTGACATGTGGCACACCTACTATGGGTCCACATCACCCTAGGTGATGTCAGCATGCCATATCACTCCGACCTTTGACACTTCAAACCCATTTCTCTAGTTGCAAATTCTCCCGAGTCCCGAAACCCCGGAATCCTACCACGTGGCTCCAACCTTCGACCCTTTTTGAGCTTGTGTTTTAGCACTCCAAATACTCGGAGTTCCAAAATCTCGGACTCCCGGAGTGGGTTCCTCTTGCATACGTGGATTTCTTGCACATGTAACCCTATTACCATCTACCCCCTGGAAGACACATGGCGATGATGCCGCCTTAACACGTGGTACCTTTTTCTTCGAACCCATACCATATATGATGAGTCAACAAGACACGTGGCTTAGCCACAGGATGACACATGACGGCTTGATCACGTGGTCAGACTTCCACCATGCATGTTGGGCATGTCAGATGCTGACGTCACTCCGACCTTTGGCAAAACTCCACACTTTGTGCCTTACATTTCCTGGAGTGAGACTAAGTTAGAGTACTTACGTTGCCCTCCCACTTAGTTGATCACACAGTTGACAATGAATCCCAACAAATCCTCATATCGACAACTCATGTTGCTTTGTGACTGAGAAGTTGATCGAGGTTTAACAAGGGGATGAATCCCACAATAACGGGCAAATAACCACCAATTTCTGGTCAACCATCAAGTTACCAGCTCGACATGTTTCCTTCGACGCATTTAGGACATTGCAATGTTCATTCACCCCAGAGATCTGGACTCCCGAAGTCTCGAAGCTCGAATAACTTAGCCCTTTTGGGTGTGGCACCAGGTTCCAATGTACGGGTCACATGGGACTTGACAAACCCCAAGAGATACACTAAAAATCATGCCCGAGCTTAGGTTAAGCCCGCAGACTTGAGCCTGTGGTCACTTGGAGAAAATGGTTTGAAGGAAACGCCTTCCTCCTACAGAGCTCAAAATCTGTAGCAAGGAAGGAAAATCTCGAGGCATTGACAAGTTTGGGACCATCCTGTAGAGTCTGTCTCGACTCTGTCTCTATATATTTGATCCCTAGGTCAGTCCATTGGGGAGATTAGCGCATATACAGGGTCAAACATAGGCCAACTCGCCTTCTGCCCGAATTCCTTTCAAAAACCCTTTATTCACAGGTTTCCTTTACTAAACATGATTAAACAAGAAGCCATTGACAAAATATGATATTTAATTTCTACTTCAAACTTCTCAGAGCAATAGGCCATTGGAGCCACAAACTCTACCATTCAACGAGATAAGCAATCATTCCATCATCTAGTTCAAGTATTACATATTACAACAAAACAATCAAGGAAAAACAAAACTCAAAGTCACACTTAGCTGAAACTTTGGAAGTTAGTTGGAAACTGATTGTGGGTGTTCACCTTTCCACCCAACCATAGGCTCAGATGCATCATATCACTAGGGGAATCTCTTTGTGTTCCTCATGTATTCTGTAAATTCTCAAAGATTCTCTCTCTATCACAATATCTGTGAGGTTTATCAGATGCTTCCTCTCCATCAAGTTCATGGCCTTCATCTTTGAGCGATCCTGTTTCTGGTTCTCTCTTGTAACCAGAACAACTTAATCTCTTTGTTCTTCTTTTGAATTGGAGAGACTCTCTCGCTCTCTTCTTTCTCTAGCGTTTTTATTCTCTTGCACGCTCTTCTCCCATGGAAGGTTCTGAACCTTTCCTATCCCTTCTGTCAGAAGGAATTCGGGTCAATCTGGGCCTGCAGGAAACTGCATTCTGTGGTATTTCGGGCTGACAGTTTTCCGTCTCCTTAGGCAGACCCTCCATGCTTCCATTCATTGGGGTAGTTGATTGTTCAACCACCAATCATTTTCTCATTAACTGATATTTACTTGGGATAAGGATGAGGCTTATTATTCTAGATCAAATATTTCAGCAAAGAGGATTGGGTCGTTTTGACATAATTCACCCTCTCTACAACTTTCTTCACTCTTTCCTCTAGTGATATCATGGCCAATACTTAAAGGCTTCACCCCCACAGTTAGTTATTGACAATCGAAACAATAATACATTTACATTGTTCACATGCCATAACATGGTAATCATAAATAATGATTAATTATAAGCTGGGGAAACAAGAGTATTACATGCACTCTATACAACCTAAGGTCAATTTTGATTGTTTTGCCCAATCATACTTTATATTCTCTTTACAATTAAATTTTTTGGAATATAATTTTATTTTCCTTAGTAACAAGTAGATAAATTAACATCTAACTTGCATACATGCATATACTCATAATTTCAAAATAAACTCTATCACTACGTAATCTAAAATATAACGTTGAAGAGGTAGGTAACTATCATGAGCCCAATTATCCTAATCTCTTTTATGATCATTGAGCTTTATACATCATTTCTATTACTATCATTATGCAATAGGAATGTCATCCTAAATTGATAAAGATTAAAAAAAATCGTATTATATTTGTTTACAACCAATAGTACATCTCCAAAGTTGGAATCATTTACATGGGATTATTGATATGATATTGAGAATGGGTAAGTCGCATTGAATGGTTTTTTTTATAGGCTTTTATGTCGGGATTTGTATGAAAATAAATGAAGTTAAAATAACATGATACTATTGAAACAAGATAATTAATACTTAATAAACATAATAAAAATTATTAATATATAAAAGTGAATGACAACTTTCAGTGGCTATTATTTTTAGGAAACAATGAAGAAAAATTGATGCCAGCCAACTAGGTGTCACTATTCATATTTCCTCAGTTAGCAGCAAGACCTATTTAGTGTGAATGAATCTACATGCTAAGATATGGGTTCGTTAAATCTACACCTATTTCATTGATTGCTTATTTGACTTAATCAACTAATGCTTCCACCAGTAAAGAAGCAAATCCTATAAAAACAACTGAGTAAGGTGAGAAAAGTTTTAAAAGTAATATTTAGTTAACAAAAATCTAAAGGTTTTTGGGTGTTTGCTTTTGTAGTCAAAGTCCTAAACCTTATTGATGATCATATCAACATAATGTTTTCCAAATGACATTACCACCAATAACAATCCCTATTTTACTTGGCGAACAAGCTGAATACTCATGGATGTAAGTCCGCAGATACCACATAATTTTTGTTATAGGTTACAAAAGAAATGCTCTCAATAACTCCTACTCCAGAGACTAATTAAAGAAATGAGTAATTTGATTTTCTATAATGATTGTAGGAGTTATTCGAAACGATGAGATGATAGTTTTTTTCTGAATTTAACAAAAATTAAAGAGGGAGAGAAGACTAATTAAAACGAGTAATTTGATTTTCTATAATCATTATAGGAGTTATTATAAACGATGTCTGATTTTAACCCAAAAAAAAAATTAAAGATGAAGAGAAATCTGAAATTAGAAAGGATGAAATAACAATTATTTTTTTAGATTTAACAAAAAAAATAAATATATGAAAAAAATAATGTGAAAAAAAAATGTTAAATAAAATTATGGACATTGAAATTAATAAATTATATATATATATATATATATATATATATATATATATATATATATATATATATTACAAACCTCAAACATGATAAAAATGCCAAGAATCCATAAAGTATTATCTTGATTAATGTTTAAGGCTTATCCTTATACCATGGATCCATATTCCCAACAATGACATCAATTAATTTAAGTGTAAATGATCCTAAACATGTTTAGGACAAAAAATTTAAATAACTTATATTTAGAGGGGGTAGGGTATGCGTACCTCCGTAGACTTTATCAGTCAAATCGCTGGGTAGAGGGGATCCCTTGTCCCACAAACAAGGGGTCTCATACACCAATTTGGTGTGGCTTGGTAGTGACCTTAAAAATAGATTATTATTATTATTATTTATAATACTTTGAAATGTGGATTGTATGGTTGATTATTAAATCAAGTATTTGTTGGTGGGAGCAGTGGAATTTATTTGAGCATTATTCTTGTTTGAAAGATGAAATTTTAAAACATATTTTGGTCTCCGTTGTAAGTGTATTTAACCATATTTTAGATTATTGTTCTTCCAAGTTGGTATCGTTTAAATATGTCTTCTAATGTATGTATGAATTCAGTTTTGAATTTTATTTAAATATCTTTATTCAAATATTTTTTAGTGTTCGATCCACTTTTGAGAGCACGTGATCTGTCTAAATTATGGGAAAGTGAGGTTATGAAATACACTCAGTTTGTTGAAAAGTCTTTACAAATCAAGCGTAGTTCACTTGTGGGTCATTCATACAGGATTTTAATCAAATGATTAACTAATTCACAACTTAAATTTTTTAGAAGTAGTAGTTATTGATTCCAAGTTTTACATTCTTAATTCTGATATTGCATAAAATTATTATTTTGTTTGAAGTATTGATTGGCTGAAATAATGTTTTGTTTCTTCCTCCCTCCCTCCTACCTATTTGATGCATTTGCATTCAACACTAATTAATTGCTTACATTGATCAAATTGGATTGTCCAAACAAAAACAAAAAATCTAATTTGATTGTCACACATGAAGCGTGCAATAAGTTTAATTGTTGTTGTCTTCTACCCTCTATTAACCACAATGATTGGACCAATTATATAAGGTAATTTCAAAAACTTTAGTGGTGACATGAAGGGTTATATAAGGAAATCAATTCTTTATCATAATCAATGTGTTTGTTCTATGGTTGTAGGTCCAAATTTGTTGATTCACCCAATTAGACAAAAAGGTTGTATAAACTTCATTAGATGCATTGATGTATCCACAAGTAAGAATGAGGATCTAAATGACTGATCCAAAACTTTGAATATTAACTACCTATAACTACATCACCTTAAATCCTTCCAAAAACAAAATCTTATAATTTTTAAACAAAGTAACCACCTCACCTCAATTCACTTCAATGTTTTCTTTCCCATACTTTTGAAATAGGCTAGTTACAATAATAATTTGAATTTATAATTTAACATAAATTCAAGCCTTAATTTATTTACTTAATTAAAGCCTTACTTTATGTACTTAATTTGATGACACTCCAATTGCGCTTCAAACCACATATTTCCCATTTACATTTATTCAAGCTACTTTGGAAGGTATTCAACTACCACGTGGCCGTGACTTATTCCCACATGTCTTTCATAAACACCCATGAAGACCAATCATGGCATTAAATGTACACGTGGCTAATGTGTACTTCGGTGAAACCTTTATAGTCAACGTGAGGTTTCTAAAATCGATATTTGTTGTCAAAGGAGATATATTGTAATCGAACCAAAGTCATTGAGTTTGTAAATTTATAAATTGCTTGTTAAATTTTAATATTAAAATTTAATAAATAATAATTTTAATTATATTATAAAAGTATTTATTTATTATTTTATTAATTGAAAAATAGAAATTATTAATTTTATATAATTTTAATATCTTTTATTAAAATTATTTTTATTTTTAAAAAATAGAGTTAAACAATTCAACAATTGTGTAGATTAGAGTAAATATTACATATATTTGAATCTACCACACAATTCACACAATGTATAACATGCATGATGGAGCTAAGATGAAGTCTTAGTAGAACTCACAAGTGATCTTAATTCTCAATGCCTAAAGCTCCATAGGCATAACTTACTCCTGAACATTGGGATATATCCATAGGGGTACGGAAAGGACTTTGATTCATGCAAGGTACATAGGAAAATGGCATTAGCCATGGGCTATTATCTATCATCTCACATGGACAAGGCATGTTAATGGAGTGTTAGTCGACTTTCTTTAGAACTTAACTCAATTACTTTCTGATGACGTTTATTAGTCTTATATTACTATATTTTATTCATTTTGGTTCGGGAATGAAGAACTCACTATCTACAATTATATGGGTGCACATGGATCAGAGAAATCCAAGGTAAATAATGGAATATTAAAAAACTGAAGGAAGCTAACCTAGAGAGATAATAAGGAACATCTATAACACACGAGAAAGTGTTAAGAACCAGAGACTGAATACAAAAGCACCACAACAGATATACAAGAACAATATGCAAAATCTTCTTTTATTACTATCAAACCCTTGAGGTAGGGCAACACCATACAATGGATCCTATTATGGAAGGGATCATCTCTTGTTCACTTGCCTCTTCAAGGGCGCATCCTCCTATTAAGCTACCACTCCAATTAAAATACTCTCTTCATATCCCATTACATTGTTTGAACCCCTTTATATAGTGCTACCATCACCTAAGAACATTCTCGAGAAGGAATCTTCTAGAAGTAGAACCTTCTAAGAAGTCTTCTTACATTTATTATATCTAACTATCATAGTGGGCCTTATTTAATAATATAGTGGACCCAATCCACCTTACATTGAATTACCTCCACTATTATCATTATGGGCCCTCTGCCCTCCGCCCTCCACTACCTCTCTAGCTACCTTACATTCCATCCCCCTTATGAAAGCGTTGTCATCAATGCTTGATGTACAACCATATACCAGGGTCCCATGGATAAGTGTGAACCATAGTGCTGAAGTAGACTAGAGAACCAAGGTCCCATTGCGAAATGGAAGCCACCATGTTGAAGTAGTCCAACTGCCATTGTAAACCAGGGTCCCATGTCCAAGTGCTCATGTGAACTCCACACGGAAGATATCGACACCCAATAACCAACTGAAAATGATGCTTCCAATACTGACACCTATCATGTGGATCCAAATAAGAATATCCAACCACATTGTGGGAAAGGGTCAACGCTGAATCTGGAAGGAACAATACCATTGTAGAATATGCAGGCTGGACGCTGGTTATCATAACTAGCTCTTGATGTGGGACATTGATGTTCTCTACAAAAGGTGGAGGAGAGTCATCAAAAAAATTATGGAAGTGGTTGTCATCCCAGAAATGGCAACTATCCATTACCAATCATCGCAATTGCCATCAAGATCATACCAAACATATATTTCTTTATTATACTCATCCTTGATGTCCGCCATAAGAAATCTCTCCTGCATGCTATCCAATGAATCTTGAATACTACGAAAACTATCATTGAGGCCATCTCCAAAGATATTCAATGTGTCATAAAATTGGGATTTGAATGCTTCAAGAATTCTCTTGAGGATTTGAGAGGAAATAGCCATCTGAGCACCCTATGAACTCTTCAGTCCCGCATCTATCAAGAAAAAACTCAAAAAATAGAACAATAAATTACTGCAGAAAATCGCGGCGTTTTCCGGAAAAACCTTGAAAAACTGTTGAATTTAAAATACTCATAACTTCACTTCCTGAACTCCGTTTCGGTTAATTTTTTTTTGAAATAGGGTGAAATTGTGAGAGGAACTTAGATATGTAATTTTTTTGGGGAAAATTCGGCCTCAAGCTGCTACATAAATAAAAAACAAATCATGTCGTCGTCCACGTAAAAAACCCTAAAAAATTGTAGATTTTAAAACTTCAATATCTTGACTTCTCGGACTCCGTTTAGGACGATTTTTTTTTCTAATTGGGTGTTTTTCTGAGAGGAACTTAGATCTACAACCTGTTTTTGCAAATTTTGCACACAAATATACCGAAAATTTCTTCTCTGAAAAAAAATCTGCAAAAATAAAAAATGTTTGCCCACAATGTCTGCCAAGGAAAGTGCTCTGATACCGCTTGTTAAGAACCAAAGAATGAATACAAAATCACCACAACAAATATACAAAAACAATATGCAAACTCTTATTTTATTACTATCAAACCCTTGAGGTAGGGCAACACCATACAATGGATCATATTATGGAAGAGATCCTCTCCTGTTCACTTTCCTCTTCGAGGGGGCATCCTCCTATTGAGCTACCACTCCAATTACAATACTCTCTTCATATACCATTATATTGCTTGAACCCCTTTATATAGTGCTACCATCACCTGAGAACATTTTAAAGGAGGAATCTTCTAGAAGTAGAACCTTCTAAGAAGTCCTCTTACATTTATTATATCTAACTATCATAGTGGGCCTTATTTAATAATATGGTGGACTTAGTCCACCTTATATTGAATGACCTCCACTATTATCATTATGGGCCCTCTGGCCCCCCCACTACCTCTCTAGCTACCTTACAGAAAGCCTAGTGCCACCACTAACCCAAGCATCCTATATGATACTACAACTAATTAGATTAATACAAAGAAGCCATGTAATTGGAGGAGAAGTATACATAGAAATCATTTGATACGTGGAATAATTATGGCGAACGTTAAATTTTTTAAATTAATCCGGTTCAATGTCCATATATGTGTTCTGACATGGAATTCTCTATATTTTCACACCTATTTCAAGTGGTACAATGCAATAGGCAGTGAATTCAACATTTCTTCTTCAATTTTTTTAACTTCACATAGGTTTACTTTGAGGTGGTGTTTTACACTTCATGTTTTTTATTTGACAACAAAATGTAGGAGAAACTGTGACTCTGAATCGCTCGTGCATTTATTTCTTAAATAACATGATTTTGAACACTCGAGTTTGATATAATATTAAACCATAGCTAAGAATCACTTCAATAGCAATAACAAATATTATTTCCTCACTACAAAGAATTACCTTTTTTAATATTTCTATAAAATAGAGATTTTATGGGAAAACAATAAGATCCTTTAAAGAACTCCAACTCAAGTAAAATTTGTAGTATGGGAGAAAATACAAGTTTTTTGGCTTAACTAATGGAGAGTCCCTTTCCTTTCTATTAGGAGTACGATTGACAAAAAAATATTTGTCAATATAATATATTTTTTATTGGAATAAATTATTTGGTAGAATTTGTTTATAACCTTCGTATAATGTGTACCTCCAAGTAGTTTTTACATATGGCCTTAACCTAGTCAAATATATCTTTATATTAGGAGGAGGATTGATAAAAAAAGTATTTGTCAATATAATATTTTTTTATTGGAACAAATTTTATGTTAAAATTTGTTCATGAGTTTCGGATAATGTACACTTCCCTATAGTTTTTGTATTTGATCTTAACATAGTCAAATATGTTTTGGGTTTGCAAAGCATGTCAATGTTTATAAACATAAATTTACCAATTTGATTTACCAATTCTTATGTAGTTTAGTTGGGAAATTAAATTTAAACAATTCAACAATTACATAGATTATAATAAATATTATACGTATATAAATGTACTATACAATATATAATATTATACATATATATAAATGTACTATAGAATATATAACATGCATGATGGAGTGGTGATGAAGTCTTAGCAATACTCATAAATGATCGTCTAGAATAATTCTCAATACTTGAAGCTCAAAAACACATAATTTACTCCTTTGATAATAGGGGATAAATCCATAAGGGCAGGGGATACACGTTCGCCAACACCTTTAACTCACATAAGGTACATAGGGAAAGGGCATGAGTTGCATGTTATGACTTATAATTTCACATGGACAAGGCATGCTAATGGAGTATTGTTCATCTTTTTTTAGACCTAAATCCTATTTCTTTTTTATGTCTTTTATAAATCTTTTATTACTATATCTTATTCAATTTGGCTCAGGAACAAACAACTCACTATCTATAGTTATATGGGTGCACATGGATTCGAGAAATCCAAGATAAAGAATGGAATATAAAAAAAYCAAAGGAAGTGAGCCTAGATAGATAATAAGGAACGTCTACAACACCCAAGAAAGCCCGRTCCCACCACTAACCCCAACATCCTACATAATATCACAACAACATTGGGCTAATACAAAGAAACAATGCAGGTGTATATTATACACAAAGATTGTTTGATACAAGACCAATGGCATGAGTCAAATTTCAAATTGGTTATTTTGAAAATGTTTGAAAAACTCTACCATGTTCCCATTGCAAATTTGATTGCARTGTGCTTTGATGCCCTCATTAAGGAACTTATCTATGATTACTCTTTGTTTGAATATATAGTGCTCAAATCTAAGTTCCAAAATGTTGATTACTTTAAAATTGAACATGAATGAAAGTTCATCTCTCAACAATGATAGGACGAGTAATTACACTRCTATAACATTACCATGGCATTGTTTTATAGATTTTTGTTATTTTTTTTCAACTTTAATATGTATTAGGAGTGGATTTCTTGCTCATATCACAATCAAATGAATCATTGTGCTACGGTGAATATTTTCAACAAAAATAAATCAATGTGCTACGGTGAATATTTTCAACAAAGGCAATATGAACAAAATAAGATTGTGGGTGTCTTTTCTAAACAATGGGAACCATTGTTTCGGTTGGACTCTAGAATCCATGAAAGGACTATGCAAGGCTCAAATTTTTATGCCTACTTTTGTTGCAATATTTCTTTCTCACTTTCTGAGTTTTGCTTGGAGTTTTTTGCTAAATATTGGACCAGTTTTCACTTTGGAAATGTTGCGGGGAAGATTTGAGGAAGATTTGATTAGATGATAGGAATTTTCTCCAATGAAATTTCAAGTTTTGTTGTATGGAGATTTACCACAGTTTTGATTAAATTGACGTTATTTGGTTCAAATGCATGCAATGTGTTTATTTTGTGGATTTTTGTTTCAAGATTGAGATTTTGTTCAAATACTTGTTTAAGAGAGGAAATAATTGCTTAAGATTTATCCCTTTAACAAAGATAATATCTATTTAATATTTATTATTTACTTCGTCATTTTAAAGTATGCTCAGGTATGTATTGAAAATCCATAAAATAATCGAAATTTAGAAGATCTTGATCATTTAAATATCCATAGAAATGCATCTAGGATGATATGTTTTGTTAGATGTAATTATATATACTTGCTAGAGCAAAACCATACTTGTTGAATAGATGAGTTATGCCTTGTTAGATGAGCTAGAGGACAATGACAACTTTGTTAATGAAAATTTATTCTTTGTTAGATGGGTTAGTTTGTTATTTTTGTAGCAGTATGACTTTGTTACAGGAGTAATAATAGTTGTTGAAACGACATTGACAATTACAAGAGAGAAATTCAATGCATGTTAATATAAATGCCTAAATATATAGTGTTCTTGAAGGCAATTCATGTTGGAGTTACTTCACACACACCTATGATTTATTTTTCCTAAGGTTTTTATTTGTTTATTAGTCATTATCCAGTCTCCTATATTTTAGGAGAGAATATTCCACCTGGAGAATATTCTCTTTCAGTTCACACTTCAGTTTGACTAGTTGAGTTGAGTTTAGATGTTGCATTGGGATCATCACCATGCAACAATGGGATCATCACCATGCTAATTCGACCTTACCTTGGTATCATCACCAAAGTGACACATTAGCCTTGATTCCTTAAGTTAACTCCTCAATACTTTATGTTCAGTCAGTTAACTGAAGACTAGTTGACTAGTTAACTCAACTAGGTGGTAGTTCACTCCCGTAACTGCCTGAGAGACTAGAATAGGTGGCAGTTCACTCCCGTAACTGCCTGAGAGACTAGAATAGGTGGCAGTTCACTCCCGTAACTGTTGATGTGTGTCCAGATCATTCTAGACCACCACTATGGCTACTTGGTTCACCTCAAGTTGAACTCATTGAGTTATACAGAGTATATCATGTGTAAATTATTCATTATTCACAACGGTTAATGATAATTTTTTCCATTCTTTCTCTCCTTCTTCTTCTTTTCCAATTCTCTCTGCAAATGTGTGTATCATTGTTTAGCTAGATCTATTTTGTGCAGGTCAACACATTTACATGGTATCAGAGCCAACAGAGTGCTAAGCAAAGCTACACCAATTTTTTTTTGTAGGTACCGAAGATTGAAGACAACGGAAAGATGGAATTCCAAAAAGAATTCATTCTTACACCTTACAACTATTTTGCATTGAAGGAGAAAATAGATATACATCTCCAATCTAGAGGGTTGTATAGGTTAACCATGAATACAGATACAGAACCGACATCATCCATAGAAAAATCCAAGTACTTAAATCGCATGGATGAGGCACTCAGAACAATTTGCAGTCTTATTTCTCCCGATCTCCTTTTTCATATATCTTCCTGTAAGACTCCCAATGAAGCCTGGACCATCTTGGAAGGGCTCTTTGGAAAATAGGATGAGATGAGGGGACACATTTTGGAGGTGGAGCTGCTCACATTGGATCCAAAAAGCTTCAAGAATATCCAAGATTTCTTTACAAAATTCAAGGATTTACTGTCGCAACTCAAACCTTACGGGGTTGATAAATCGAAGGAGGAGAAACAAATGGTTCTCACCATTCTCTCCAAGTTTGGACCTGAATTCTTTGTATTCGTATCCACATTCCATACTGTCAGATTCGCCTCTGGATCCACCTGGAAGATGCCTTCTCTTGAGGACTTTATTGAATCCCTGACACAAGAGCAAACCAAGCTCATCAACATGGGCACAATCAAAGGCCCAAGGGTGCATGCACTCACTGTGCATGATGGCAGCCAAAAATATCAGAAATCTAAAGATAAAGATAAGAGGAAATCACATGCACATACGAAGAAGGAAGGGTACACAAAACCCTTCACCGATGCCTTCAGATCCAAAGGAGAAAAGGGAAGAAAAGGAGAGAAATGCACATACTGTCACAAAGGATTCCATTCGGAATCTGCATGCATGCAAAAAAAAATAGATCCGATGTCTCAAATAATTTAGCAAAACAACCTTGGAGATCGCATCCCCGAGGGTGCAAAGAAGAAGAAGCCAGAATATCCGAATTCCAAGAAAGATAATTCTAGCCATGCCTTGATTGCAATCAACTCCTCTCCCGATGCTTGGATCGTAGATTCAGGAGCATCACATCACATGGCTGCCTCAGAAGCAACCTATTCTTCTTTGGATGCATGCAAAGGTCCTTCTATTCTGATGGGGGACAACTCTTCTGTCGAAGTCACCGGCAAAGGAAGGATTGAACTCACCAACAGAAGCTTCGAGAATGTGTTGCATGCTCCCAAGATTTCTGTCAACCTTCTCTCTATGTATCAAATGACAAATTTCGGCACTGGAAAGAGAGTCATATTCACACCAAATTCCATGGACATCTACGAAATGCAAACCAACTCCAAGGTTGCTACCGATGAGGTAAATCATCAGTCTAGATTGTATACATTTTATGAATTCATTGAACCTGATTCTGCTTTACTGCTTACTCATGCTGATGAAAGTAGTAGGATATGGCACGAAAGGTTTGGACATTTGAATTTCAGATACATGCAACARCTTAGCAAGCAYAGATTAGTTGATGGTCTACYAGACATCCWYTTCTCCAAGGGAGTATGTGAGGGATGTGTTCTCGGAAAACACCCTCAAGAGAAATTCGTCAAAGGAAAGTCTCARYGAGCTTCCRCACCTTTAGATCTGATCCACAGTGACCTCATGGGTCCTTTTCCACATCCATCGATCAACAAAGTGAGGTTTGTTCTCATTTTTGTTGATGATTTCTCACGTTTTACTTGGATCTACTTTCTCAGGTAAAAATCCGAGGTCTTTCAATACCTCAAAGATTTCAAATCTTTGGTTGAGACACAATTCGGAAAGAAGATCAAAGTCCTCTGAACTGATAATGGGGGAGAGTATGTGAATCATGAGATTCATAATCTTTGCCATGAGGTAGGGATTTAGTTGCAACATACAGTTCCCTACACTCCACAACAAAATGGAGTAGCCGAGCGGAAAAACAGATCTCTAAAGGAGATGACATCTTGCATGTTGCATGCAAAGTCACTACCATAGAGACTATGGGCTGAAGCACTTAACTATGCAACATACATCCAAAACAAATCTCCCCATGGATCTCTCAAGGATAAGACCCCCTACGAAGCTTGGAGCGGCCTAAAACTGGAAGTGGCCCACTTTCGCATTTTTGGTTCACGTGCATAGGCCCAGATTCCCTCTGAAAAGAGGAAGGCACTTGATCCACAGAGCACTGAGTGCATTTTTGTTGGATACCCCAACGATGTGAAGGGATATCAACTTATTGATCTTTCCTCAAATCGACTCATCATTGAGTGTAGTGTCCAATTCGAGGAAAGTGTCTCGCATGTACCTCAACAGTCGCATGCAAACACCTTCACTCTTCCACCTGTCTGAGATGATGAGCATGCAGATGTTGACTATTCTTCAGATGAGAGTTATGATTTAGAGGACTCATATGATTCAGATTCAGAGTCAGTACAGTTAGATGCAGAGTCAAAGCATCCAGATGCAGTTGCAGAGCCAGAGCAGAGGCCCAAGTGGGCATAGACTACTCTTAAGGATGCAGGGGATCTTGTTGGTGATCCAACCGATACTAAGCAGACTCGATATGATTTTAAGGAGCCTACTATTTCCCTCACTGCCACTGATCCATTGCCTTCTAGGAATCTTTTCTTGGTTCAGTCTTCATATCCACAGTCTTATGGTGAGGCTGCTGAAAATCCCTCTTGGGAATCCTCCATGCAGGAGGAGTACAACTCCCTCCTCGAGAACCAGAATTGGGATCTGGTTCCCCTTCCTTCTGGGAGGAAACTTGTTCGATGCAGATGGGTCTACAGGAAAAAGAGTGCAGCAAATGGATAGATCATCAGATACAAAGCCAGGCTTGTCGCCAAAGGCTTTCAACAGGTTCATGGTATTGACTATGATGAGACCTTCGCTCCAGTAGCAAAGATGGATTCCATTCGATTGGCCCTTG